>LGAG01000159.1:502178-517430 GCA_001278395.1 Lerema accius
TTTAATTGCGCGAGCTATAGGTACTATTGTTTTATATTAATTGAGGTTTCTAACTCAGACCAAAACCTTAGTCTTCAAAATCAGAGTCTTCAGAACAAAATATGAAGTAATTGTTTTCTTTTTTTTTACGATTTGACATATGTCACAGAGTACGGCCTGTCGAGAAATGTACCGGGAAACGTTATTATTTGATAAGTAAGTTATGTTTTTTCTACAAGTCTCAGTATATAACATATCATATATTTCGTATGTGGTACCTAATTCATTTAAGAAGACGGACAGATGGTCGGGAGTACATGGGACAGCGATACGCCTTTTGCTTTTACGTAACGAAATGAATCGGACGCACATTATACTCTCCTAATGATAATTAGCGAGCGGTGATAGGACAGAGCCTAGTGCGATGCCAGCGCTTATTATCCTCTGTACACCACGGTACCACGAACTGTCGACAACAATTTCAAGGCTTCGTTGAGATAAGGTTTTACATTTGCATGGTCCCTCGGGTGCTCCGATTATTAACATTTTGACTTACTTGTATATACTTATTTATTCATAGATAAATTAAGAATTCGTTTTTTTATCCGGTCAGAAACAAACGGCTAACTATGAAAAAAAAATTTTTTTAAACTTGAGCTTTTTCGTCGACAGCAGTTTTGTTTCCTTAAAATTCAGATTTAATTATTTTAATATTTCATAATTAGGTATCAATGATACACTTATGCACATTTTTTTATCTACCCCCGTTTTGTAAATGTGCTTTGATATGAAGGAGAAGAAAGGGGAAAGAAAGTCTGACGCACATGACATTTAAAAAAAGAATAATTATAATTTTTGTATTGTATATTTTTTTCCTAACCTGAACGGTTCTAATGGCGTTTCATATTGAAACTATTCAAAAATTGTGCTATAACACACTTCTTAAATAATTACATCGATATGTACCTATGTCATTATACCAAACGCATACAGTGTAGATATTGTATAACATATTAAATTGAAGTGTACACTTTACAGCTTCACTGCAGTAGACTTTCATCCTGCACAGTGGCGCCCCCTGGGAGCACGGAAGTCAACTTGCTCAAGACAAATACATTTAGTCGAACAGTTTCGAACGTGAGCGCCGTAACTGGAGTTGAGCAAGTTTGCTTCAGATATAAGCCTCTGATATATGCAGTTGCTAATGCGCTGCGGAAACTATGACACTTCTCATTTAATATTCCGTGTAGAATCTTGTAATTAAAACAATTTACAGTGGAGTTAATTTGCATGTCGTTTAGAAATACATGTAGCTTGTATCTAATCGTCTCGCTTTGTAGGATTGAATAATAAAAAACACAAAGCTCACAGGACAAATAACTTTTAAGGACATATCTTAATTGCAACAGAAAGATTTTCCAAAGAGCGTAACTTTCACAACAATGCCATCAATAAAATGATGATATACAGCCATACAACTCGTGAAGTTAATTTATTACAATTTTGTTGATAGCGAGGTTTGTACACATGATCCTTGAGGCGTAATAGCTATGACGAGATACAGGCTTCTTGGGTAATTACAAGTACCTACGTCACGCGCTGTTAGCATGCAAATTGATCGTGTAATGGGAATCTTACTAAGAAGGCCGTGAGATGAGCAAATTATGTAAGGTAACTGTCAACCCTCTTTAAATAAAACTAGAGGACCCGTGGCTGAAATTACTCTATAACTCATTGTATCAGTGACTTAAGGCCCGCCATTGACGATGATTCCATTTAGTGTGCTTACAAATAGATGCATTCCAAATGGATGTAACCAAAATTATGAAGGCATCGAAAAGTAAACGATGTCCAAAAATATGGCGTTAGTTTTTCACATTCACGGAACGTTTTTCTAAGACATCCATCCATTTGGACAGATAGACGCATCGTCAATGGCTGGCTTTAGACGCGTTGGATATCTCTGGCTGACAGATAACAATATTAATATCAAATGTATGTTAAATCCTCAGACCAAAAAATATAATAGACTCAGTGTTCAGAACAAAAAAGTGAGGTAAATTTTTTTCTTTACCTTACCATCTAACGTAGGTATACATGTCACCGAGCACGGTCTGCCGAGCAATGTACCGGGAATCGTTATCACTTGTTATTAACGTTGTTTTTCCCTACCTTTTGTTCTGTGGTTAAAACTGGTTATACTAAACTTTTAAATTAATGTTATATTATATTGGCCATGCTGATGTATTCGCGAACAATAAATTGTAAGTATCATTATCAAAGTAAAATTTAGGACAGAATTTATGTAATAAACCCACCCTTTTTTCTTTATTGCTTGTTACTATAATCTTTTGTTATGCTAATCAATTATATTATGTTATCATCCTACTCATAATACGAACAATTCGGTGGGCACAATGTAAAAATGACCATAATTTTTATGACTGTCAAAAAAAAGTTACGACTTTACATAATATTTATTATTTAAATTTTGTTTTGAACCGATCTTTTACGTTGTTTTTATACTAGCAATTAAAATGTTTTAAATATTAAGGCTCGAATTTTAATAGAGCCACTCAAATTGTTAATCTAAAATGGAGGAGAGATGCAAATTAAAAAATATGTATCTATAGCTTGTCACTACCATAATGGAGACGAATATGACACGTTGGAAATTGAAATCTGTCAAATCGTTATAGCTGTAGAGCGTGCCAAATAGGACACGCTATATATATACCTAGTATGTATATACCTAGTTGCTCGAAAACATTACCCTCCTTTTAGCGCAATTGGGTAATAACACCTGGTATTTGAAGAGAGGATATACTGCCTCGTTAGGACGTCTGCAGAACGTGTTCTGTATTCGCTTACAAACGCTTCGCCGCAAACTTGGTAATAAGCGATCCACCTCAAAGAAAATTACTGAAAGGGACGATAAAAGAACGAAAACCTAAGGGTATGCGTAGGCACCTTCCATCTTTATGATGCTCTGGAGAAATTTAATAAGATCCGTAGCGAGTTGTTTCACCGAGGTATGGTTCACTGAAACGATTATATTTTAAAATATTGCCTTTCAACAGTAACTGTGTTTATTTTATTGAAAAAGATGAGAAATGAGCTAATCTTTTCGAGAGTGATGAGTATTCGAAGTAATATTAGATAACAATTAATTTATACTTATATCGTTTATTAAATCGCCGAACTTATTATAACGCTTTCAAGTTTTATTGAAAAAAATAATTATAAAAAGCTATGTTACTGTGGTTATACCTAATCTTGTAACTTCGTCTAGTTATAAAAGACGAAAAATAATGCTATTAAATTGATACTTTATTTTATTTTATTGATTTTGTAATGGTATTTGAATAGTTATATACCTAAAGCTTTGACTTTCGCTAAGTAGTTACAAATTAATTTGTCATTGACTTTTGTCAGAATAAACTCGTTTATATCCGCCAGATGTCGATAGAACAGTGGACTAATTGAAACCACGGGCTGTCAGCAATATCGGAGGGGTTTGAACGCCTCTTGCTGTTTTCTGAGGTTTAATTAAGATTTCAGCGGATGGGATATTTCCATCCCGAACCATTACATTTTTCATTTCTTTTGATTTGTGGGAGTATCCCAGAATGCTTTATTATGACTTTTAGGGTGATTAATGTTTCCTTTCTTTTACTCGTAAGGGATCTGAATGTTATATTAATATAGTCGTTTTGTGGTGTTCTAAAAGTGCATAAAATATTTACGGGAATTTTGATACAATATTTTTTAGAAAATGCAATTTTGATTACTGAAATTTCCTTACTTTTTGTACAGTACTTGTTTGTACTGCCCATTGACCACCTGTTTTCGCCTATCATTCACCAAGCGTTTTTTCAAGTAGAACCATTTGCTAGAATTTGTTTGAAATAGTACAACAAATAGACGTATTTTTTCTTCTTTCTTCAGGCTATCGTAAATATAGCTAACATTTATTTTTATCGTGTGCCGTCATGAGTGGTGTTTCCACGCCCGTGAACCGTTTGATTTCAAAGAATGCGGAGATCAAACGCCAAATAAATCTGATGGAATAAAGAAAAGTTCATGAACTTAACTTAAAGATAGAGAAGAGAAATCTTTTGTATTTCAAAGAATAAGATGTTAACACCAAATGAATCTTTACATTAAAGGTTCCATATTAAAAGGGAACATCGCGATCTTATTATAAAGAGTTTATAATTTAATTTTTCTCTTTCACACAAGTATTACATAATACATTTTTGTAATTACGCTACACATTCATCTTAATATATAAAAAACAGAGTACGTGTGTTTGTCACTGAACTACTTAATGGCTTGACCAATTTTAATAAAAAACTGTGAGGTGTTTTAGGGGGACCGAGTATAGTTTAGAACCATAGTTGTACCCGGTGGGTAGTGCTAATTACGAGATACTTTAAAGGACTAGCTAAATTAGAGTAATTGAAACGCCGCCATAGTAAAAGTTGTCCGATATGACGAGCATTACACTAAAGGTATATGGAAATTGAGAGTCTGAATATGTGGTGTGGAAAAATATGGGATCAACTAGAATATAGGAGACAATATATATGTGACAGAACAACGCCTGCTGTTCTTCTAGTATATTTCTTAAAATAATTAATATTCAGAATTCATCATATAGCAGTTTTAATATTCCGAGAAGTATAAATATGAATTCCCATTAAATGAAACTTTACCAACCATTTTTATTCGTTATTTTTTCACATTTTGTAGATACTCAAGCAAGTTTCTTGAAAAACGGCAAACTGAATCTAATACAATCTTTCCTTTGTCATACAGAACTCAGTTTCTCAAGTAAGTGGAGCGGCAATATTGCCTGTGTTGGAAAACTCCGTGCTAATACAGCCAAGTCTAGGAAAGGTAGGGCAATAAAGAACCTTTGCGATGTTGTCCGGACAATACGCCGACAAAATAACATCCGAGATTACTAATAAAATAAGCCACCTATTTTTAATTCACTTTTTTATTCAACTTTAATTTAATTGTCAAGTTTCTTGTAATTTTAAACATTACCTAATCGTTGCAGACACAACGTTTTAAATTACAGTAACTAAAATCTTACCGGCTATACATTATTGTATATAAATAAATGTATAAAAATTATCTGGTATATGGTGCACTTGTTACAATTACTCACAGACTCACTCATTAAAAAGGTCTTAGATTAATTTCCCAGCGAGGCTCATAATTAAATAACGAGTTAAAATATTCAGTCTGGGAATATGTTTCTTCAAACCAAATTTTAAGCTGTAGTTGTGACTTCCTCCTCCTTAAATCTATTTGTCAATTCTGAAGGTCGTGATTACCACTAAGTATTAAAAAGAAGTCTCTCCTTTATCATAGATTTCCATCTTCCAGTCTAGTGCAGCTTGCAGAACAGAGCTGATAGTTATTGAATTAATTGATACACTGTATTAATTGATTAACCTAAATCAGGACAAGACATCACCAAAGAAGTAAGTGACGTCCATCAAGAGTGACGGGAAGTAGGCGATGAGTTTACCGACATTGGTTCCGGTAATTAAGTTGCTGCTTAATAAGTCGGTGCCAATTAAGCCATAATTTAGCAAACAATCTACCTCCGTCCTCGCCGGAGGGCACTCGGGATTTCACGTAATTAAAATGTTCAACGTAATTCCATTGGCTAGGGTTTACTTTATAACTGAATTTTTTTACTTGCAAAATGTTCGCCTTTACGATGTTTGTCAACTGTTTTATTGATTTTCTGCTTGCCTATAATATTGCCTATACTTATAAACGTTACTAAACGTAACAAAGTTATCTAACTTAAAACATGACGTAAGAAAAATTACTTAATATTCCCTAAATTAACTACATATTTAAAACTAAAAAGTTTAATTAAAATAAAGTTGAAATGTAAGCACGAAGTACAAAATTGTTAGCTTTTATAAAACAATCAGAAAGTTGCCAACTTGCTTGCATCGTTTTAACAAACAGTTTTTAACTCATCGGTATTTTCAGCTGAGTCAGCGTGGAGGGAGTTTCATAATTACATTGCCAGTTAAGCTTATATCGGTAACGGTTTAACTTGTTCGATGATGTTTTAAAGCTTTACATTATTCGTGGTATTAAACCAAGTCATGCTAGTTCAAAATTTAACTAAATTCCTCCGAAACAGTCGGACCGATTGCTATATAAGGGTGGTGTATTGAAGTAGAACCACATTTGAAATTATAGGTTGTGTGCAACTATTCCAAAACTATTATAACCACGAACTAACGAAGTCAAGATTTAACTTAGATTCTTAAAAAACGTACCGCACTTCGCCAGCTGCAGTTTCTTGAAACATCTAATATTTATTCAACCCCCATCTTACTTCGCTAGTTAAAATTTAAAGAAAGCAAAATAAATCAATTTAAAACTATGTCTCTCTGTTATTAAACTTTTTTTGCAAGTGGTCGGTATTCGTACAATGTGTGTATAGAACAGTAATCGCCACAAGATTGCGATGTCCCGCCGGCAATTTCCGCGCGCGGCGACCGCTAGTAATTACATTCTTCTAATTGAACTTTGCCCGTTCTAAATGCACTTTAACTTGTTCTGACGTCACCGTTTGCACTCCTTTATTTATTTCCTGTACTCATATTGAGTATTTTTTTAAGATTTTGGCATTAAACGAGGCCGCATTACTTTGATCAGATGAATATTATGTTGCAAAATAACAGATTTCAATTTGTAAAACAATATACTGTTCTAGACTAAGTAACTTGTTTAACAATAAGTGTAGTAACTACATATAGAAACAAGATTTATTAAAGTATGTACCTACTCGCTGTCTATAGCTTTAAAGACGAGATATTTAATTTAAGACTTCAAAAGTAATAACAAGGGAAAAGGAGGAATGAAATGAAACAGAATGAAGGGCCTGGGAAGCGCGGCTTGCAACGGAGTACAATTCCGTAATTGCGTGTAACACAACAAATTTAACGGTGGATGATTCTACCCCTGTTGTAGGGCCCCCATGACCTCCTTTCCCCTCTACGGACATTTAGGCAAAATAATGGAATCCCCAGAATTTATAGAAAAAATGTGCAATAGTTAACGCTCTAGTGTATCGTAGTAAATTTGAAACCTTTATAGTTATGCCACCTTTGTCAATCGGCTGTTCGTCTGTCTGTCTGTCCATGCGTCCGTTCAAAGTCTATCTCAGAAACCATTAAAAGAATTATTTTTATTTAACTGTCATTTTTTTATTTTGCTGCTTATTTTTCGCTCGACCATCATTTCCCAGACATCATTTCCCGGACGTCACTCGAACGTTCCCTGACCTAGGGAAATCCTAGGAAACCCGAACACATGGTTACTCTCGTCGAAGGAGACACAGCGCATGCCGTCTTTTAGTGTTCCCTAGTCAATTGAAAACCCTTTCAGATTCGCTATTTGCATTGGTCTTGGACCTAGTTCAACTCATTTCATACTAAAAAAATATATTCATTTAGTACTAAAAAACATAAATGACGAAAAAATAAAATAAGATTAAAATAAAAAGTACCTAGCGTAGAAAAGGTATTTAAAGGTAAAGTGTAATATTTTCTCTTTTAGCACAATTGGTGGGACTTCGTTGAGTAGGTCTTTCAAAAACATTAAGGGTTTGTTAACGTCATTTTAGGGTTCCGTTTGCAATTTAAACTATAAAGTAATTTTTTTGTTAAACATCTCAAAACAACCACCACAAATAAATAGTTTTGTACAATAATATTTTATACTGGGTAAATCTGTGTCATAAAAGTACTCTAAAATACGAGAAAGCTACAGTTGAAATCTTTTTTCTTAAGTGTAAGAATGAAACGATAAATAATTATCTTAAAGGCAACGAGGACGCATACACTGTAGTGCGAAAAAATTTTTTCCGTTATCCTCTAATATCTAGCACTATCATTCATTATCATCATTATCATTATCATCTCAACCCATAACTGTCTCTCTGTTGAGCTCAGGTTTCCTCTAAGAGTGTCATAAATATTGCTAAAACTAGCAGCTACGGAACTCTCTTTTGCGTGGGCGACACGCAATTGGCAGATTTTATTATCTCTGCAAAGAGAAATGTAACAGAAATACGATTTGGCGAAATTGTTTGCACAAAGTGTCCATCAGCGGAGCGTCGTAATGGGCAAATTTTATCAGGATTTAAAAGGGCGTGAACAAAGAGGGATTAACAACTTTTGACCGCTTCAACTAACTTCAAGAGCGCTTCCAACTTCATAGACGGTTATTATAAAATTATTTTGTTTTATCGTAAAAAGTATTGGATTAAAAATTTGCGTTTCATTATATTTTTCAAATACCTCGCAACTTGTTTTTATACACTTATTCGGTTAAGAAGCAACCTTAATTATTTTTATCGTGAGTAAATAAAGTATAAATTGCTATTAAATTACGGTTAAAATTAATAACTATGGACTTAGGACAGAATAATTATGAACTTGTGTATCAGGTATTTATAAAACGTAGTTTGCAATGTTCATATTATTCTTTTAAATAACTATAATTGAAACACATTTTATACATCAAATTAGCTTAACACACATCTTCTCCATATGAACTGCAATTATGTCAAATCTCAATCTCTTATGTGCGTGCATTAATTTAAAAAAGGGGTGCAACATACCTCTTTATGGATGGTTACTTACATAGAAATTCAATGGCCCTTAAACTTACCAAATGGTTGCTGAAGTATACTTCGTTTTAATTGCAGTAAGTTTCTGACTATTTTTACTAATGCTTTTCTTTGGGCAACAAAGATAGCTAAACATTATCGACGTGACCACTTCAATATAAAAAGCTTCGCGATTTACGAGACCCCTAGCGCCTCATTCGGTAATTGTTTATCTCTCTCTGGATTGGTTCAACTTTTACGAGCGAGTTTATCGCCACTTTATAGAGCTTATAAGAGCGGAAGATTTATATATTTTAAATCGAACAGTAAAATGTATCTGTCGTAAACATTTTATCTAAAAACTAGCTGTTACATGTCCCTTTTCCCTTATTGGACCCAGAGGACAAATAAAAATTCATCTAAGCTGCTTAAGTGTGTAAAATTCGGTAATAAATGGAGAAGTTCTAACAAAACCAGAGGTTCTTAAGCCTAGTTAAGCTTGGATCTGTTTCCGTTGTCAATTACTTGTAACTATTTCCTCACAATCCCCGAAATAACTTTAATATACGTACCTAATTATTTAGTTATAAATACAATACAAATTAATCATTTCTTCGACTGCCCTAGTTTTATCTAGACTTCTCTCTTCTCTTCTGCAAATAACTACAAAACGGCGTTACCGTCCAATATAAGAAATATTGCTATAAACCTCGGTGTACTAGGAACTTATTCTAAGTATGGATTGTCAGAGTTCAGACTAAACATACCATGTGAAAAATAGGGAGTTTCTTCACAATGTTTAAAACGTTACAAAGTAAGTGATTCGTATCTGATGTTCCCTAGAACGACAACTAACTACTACACTATCGGCTCCTTATTCAATTAGAAGTTAATTAACATGTTTCTCTCATCACGCGTATATTATACTAATGAGGAGACACAGACGGCATAATACGAGATCATCATTAATCAGCGTTGTCATATTCAGCCGGACAATGCGCTAAACCACATTATATACCACTAAATAATTATGTATGTACAATATTATTACATAGGTAATTTAGGTACAGTATCTAATTTCTCCAATTCTCGACTTCACCAATACAATAGAGATTGGTGAGTTAGTGCTTAAGAAAGTTAGTATTATTTCGATGTGATTTTAATATTATTATCTTGAAAAACACGACTCTTAGGAAACGACCATCTGTCTTCAGGAGTAGCAACGCATTTTTTGATCGAATTCAAATGTAACAAATAGTAGATAGAGATTTACTAGATTACTAGATTGCTTATTGATCTACTTATCTTTTTGCTAACAGGACTAAGCTACACTCGGAATCCTAACTAACACAGATACATTACTAACGAATTAATAACTAATAATCTTATTACAGGAACTACCTACCAACTAACAGTCACACCCGTTCAACTTGAAGTTTGTTACGATGTCCATGGACGGCAAGGGACAGTGGTGCTGCAAGCTCGTTTGCTATTATCATCACATAAAAATAATTGTTCCATTATTATCTAATTAAAAACAATCTTCAGGTGCTTAAAATGTTCATGAAAAATACTATGAAACATTAAATTGTCCATTTATTTACGATATTCACTAACTGCCGTACTTTACATAACGGAAACCCATTTAAAACAAATGGCATGTTTATTGAACGTACAACAATATCCCTCATAGAGTCAGTACACAAACTTAACATTTATTATTTACGATGCACTTTAATTATGCCGCTGCCATTATCCCGCGTGAATGCTAAGCCAACAGAGATGGCGCTTCAGTGTTCATTTCAACAACGAGAGCGCGAACATTTTTTCATTATCCCTAATTACAGTTCTAGGTAAGCATGAAGTGCATAGAATGTAGCGCTTAGTACAGCTTTAACTGTTTTTGTTTTCTTAGTAAAGGCATAACTTCTATAGTAGAACATATCATTGATTACATAACTGATTAAAATTATTTGTAAATAAATACATTCTGACAAGGCGTTTGAGAGCCCGTTCTTTCTTTCTTTTTCTTCCTGACCGATAACGGATCTATGATGCCTTTGGTATAAATAAAGAAAGATAGAAAAACATTAATAATTGCAGTGCTGCTCTGCTATCAATATTCATATTCGCTTTCAAAAGCATATCTATTTAACTTATATGACGAAATAATTTAGTAAAGCTCGTGATAACAAAGGTACACAAATTACAATCGGCCCCAAAGCTCGTGAAATATTACAATACACATCCGCGACAAAGCTTCAATTATAGGAAGGTATTACAATGTACGCCATTCATGAGGGGGACATTTTATACGCGACCTATTCAATTGTAGCGCGGCGTAGCGCCGTAGCACTCGTAGCGCGAGAGCTACGTATTTAACTATAAATGTCGTAGACTTTATATCAACTCTCAGACCCGATTTTTATCGTTAGATTTCAATAGTCATTAAAATTTTGTGGATACTGGATTACATTATCATAGTAATAAGTTACCGATTCTGCATTAGTCTTAATTTGTCTTAAATAAATTAACAAAATCGCTAATGAGTGAAACTAGTTGTATCCTACTGTGACCTAATAGCAACTAAATTAAATTGTTCCTAAGGTAGCCGATATAGGAGCCTATAGTCAGCCATTACTAATAGGTTATACTAAAGTAGCATTCAAATCGATAAATATATACCTATATCGATATTCATAATGTAATTTTGACATTCGTTAAGTAAGCTATTATTTCCCAAGACGAAATAAATGATTTGAACTTATACACCCTCCAAAATATTGCCTTCTGTATAGCGCAGTCAGGTAAAAATAAAATGTAATTTAGTAACACATGGCTCTCGGTCTAACTGTACCTTCATTAACCTCACGAGATGAGGGTGTACGGTTTAAAATTGCCTCATACTTTGCAGGTAATGAAGTCTTTCCATTGCTGCATGATTTGATATTTTCTACCTTTTATTCCTTGACTTAAAGCTTATTATTCTGTTTCGCATTGTGCGATGGAATAACTCTGCTAACACAATGCCGAGCTCATTCAGCGTTTACCTTTTGTTTCATATATAGTTTTATTTATTTTTTAGGATTGTGCATTTAGAAAATATACCTACTGATTTTGTATTAAAATACAATAAATAGATTACATAAAGTTTATAACTGAAATTACAGTTACTGCTATCTGGGTCTTTTTCGAACTTTGATTATATTTAAGCGCAAAAGAGAGACGTAAAATAAAATAACGAATGGAATTCGTGTTGTAGTCACAATTCTTATTAAATAAAATAATACGTACCTACCCTGGACAACACCCACCTTCTATACTAACATAAGAAATAAAAGTAGAAGAACAAAAGGCGATCTTATTTCGTAATTAATTAGCAATCTCTTGTTCGAGTCTAGTTTCTTCCTACATAACTAAATCTTTATTCCTAATGGAGGATATATTGAAGCAGAGTCCGATGTTTTGTCGTCAAAATTTTCGAGTAAGAACCTAAGTGAAAAGTAAACTTAGCGCGGTTTCAGACTAGAGTATACAGTTGTTTCAGCATACGCGTTTAAACGCGCGCTATGATAAGCGCTTTAAAAAACCGGACGCGCGTAAACTGTCATGTTTTAATGTGTTTGCTTGAACCGGTAATGGTGTTCTGTCAGTATCAACATTGATACGAGCTTAGAAGCGTATCAACACTCGTACAAATTACGCGTGTGTCAAAAGGCGCGCCTATACGTACCTACATGCGCTTCCAAAGACAAACTTATACGAGCGTAAAAAACGGTAGTCTGAAACCGTACTTATGGTAATAGATTCCAAACATAACGATTTTCTGCAGCGTATGCTTCGAATTCGAAGCCCGCGAGATAACTTTACAAATTATGGCGATATGTATTCATTACGTAAGCTACATGATTCTCATACAAGTGCGACGACCCCGTAAACTAGTTAGTAGTGACCCTAACTGTGAAGCGAGGGGTCTCGGATTCGATTCACGGGCATTCCCGGGGCAGATATTTATATGAGAGATAGATGTTTATTCTCGGTTCATAGATGTTAGTGATGTGTTATTTGTGTTGTCCATGCCACTCGCGATACGGAATCCTACTGCAGGGGTGTGAGTGTGTTAGCGCTTTTTTCTTATTTTAAGTAGGAACCTAATACTTGTGCCCTTCACCATTATAATTTCCATTGTCCTTCAATTAAGCTGGAATCCGTCCCAATGAGTATCTAGTAGTAATATAATTAATTTAGTAAAACATAAAACAAAACCCAATTTCAAAAAAATGGGTTCATATTAAAAAAATGTTTATGCTGTCACTCCCACAATAAAGACAAAATAAATAATGGTACCTGATGTGTTATAATCCGTAGTTCCTTCGCCTATACAGCGTACCGAAAATAGTCTTACAAAAATTAACAAAGGCTATTTATAAGAACTCCATACATTTTTACTCACCCTTTTAAAACTGTTAACGAGTTAAGTTTGTATAACATATTTCACCGAAACTAAATTTACAAGAGAGCAATTTAAATTTAAAACCTACGAAAAAATTTCATATTGCTAGATTCTCGTTCGTAACTGAAAGTGGAATAAAAATAAATAAGAATAGATAAGCGAAACTGCAGCGCAACTGCAGCGAATAACATTACATAAATATGGAGGCTGGAGGCTGCAGGCAATAACCGAAATATCCAATATTTATGGGTCAAGCGTCGAACTAGTACCATAACTCCTCTTTACGGACGAACTACTTAACGTTATCTTTTAAATAATGTTACATTTAATCTCATTTATTAGAAAGTAATAGGTAAAATTGAAGAAGTAAAGTAGAAGAGTAGGAGTATAATAAGCAATATTTTAACTAGTAATCATTAAAAGAAAAATTAAAAGGCAGACTGTTTAAAATTGGGGCTATTTTCAAACAAATTAAAGCCGATGTCACTCTCATAAACGAGACGAATACCATAATATGGTATTATGTGTATCCCCGTTGTTAATAAAGTTGTAACATGTTGCCCCATATTTTGTAATCCGTCAAAGCCGTTAGTTAGTTAGTGTTCTAGTGCCAAAAAATGGCCATACATACATACGTTTGAAAAACATAGCCCTCCTTAAGCTACTTCAGATGAATGAATGATATGATATGATTTCAGTTCTCTGCTAAGTATGAAGTGGAAGCAAAATTACGAGAAATACCAATGATAATGATAACTATATCCTCCTATTATAGAAATATCTACGATTACGATTTGACATGCAACATGACATCAGATTTATACATTGTTACAGTATCCTTACTTGTGACAGATAATTAATAAAAACAAAATGCCTTGTTCAGTGAACTTTGGATTGTATTTGATATTTTTTTACTAACTCAGCTACATATAGATACTCGTAGAATACTCAAAAAATCTAATTTGAACCATTCCTTAAGGGAAACTCTTACTTAGACAGAGTACCTAATATTACTTGTGATATCCAATTTTCTTCCCCGACTCACTGTATATTCAGCAAATTGTCTAGAAACAAAAAGAATAAGGCAAATTTGTAAAATAAAGAATCTCGAGGGTGATCCCTCGAGGCGCCATATCTCGTTTATACATCCAAGTCCCCGTTAATTCAATTAAAACTCTCGCACGTGTGCCCTTTGCAAATAAACCGTTAAAAATTCATGACTCAATTTCTTCATAATGTTTTAAGAGTTATTCTAAGTAATAGGGCACCTACTTGACTTCGTTTTTTTAGGATATTTTATACGAAACTGTCATATAAAAACAGGCTGTCTGAAAAGCAATTAATTTAACGGTATCTTTCAAAGAATAAAACAGGGAAAAAAAAGTTTTTTTATTCATTAAATTCACTCAATAATAAAATGAGTAGATGTTCCGCTCTGCGGTCGAAATTCGTCGAATTTCGATGTTACGAATAAAATTAAACATTGTAACTACGTGTATCTGTGTGCGTGGATTTAATTAATTATTATATGAAGTAATTTTAAATAACTTTCTATAAAAGTTTACTAAAAATCCTCTAATATCGTCTTCAAGCAAAAACCAAATGAGTTGAAACTTACGAGTATGATATAAAATCTCAAAGAAAGTCGCCGTAAAAGGCGGTCATAAATCGTTAAGAATGGATTAAAATTTTCAATTTCGCGCAAAGAACAAAGAAGTTGAAACCCGCATAAGGCTAACTATATTTACTCAGTGAGCGGCTGCTTAGTGAAACGGAATTTTAACGAGGCGGATCATGAAAACTACTTGCATAGCGAGTGGATTCTACATAACGTGGCTGACTTTCATTTCCTGGTTTTTCAGCGCATTAACAACTGTAGTATTTAACAAGATAATAAGTAATCAATCGAAAAAAAATAAAACAACAAATCAGCAATTATTTTTGGGTAGGTTTGGGGCGGTGTAATAAAAATAGGTGATGTATGTCACTCCTTCAATGAAAACGAAACTTAAATGATGCTATAACATTACTTTTCTTCTGATACAGTAGGGTAAAAATAAACCTCAGAATATAGATACTATTATGCAATCAAAATTCCATAAATTTTTCGTATGATTTGACTTCGTATGAAAAATAAAATTAATAGCTATTAAAATAGCAG
>LGAG01000159.1:526860-539862 GCA_001278395.1 Lerema accius
AGGTTAATTTACTGGCACCCCAAATCAAACTATGGGTATACCTTTTAAGGCCCCGCCATAAACAGCGAGGAACAACTCGAAATTATCCCTTTAGGTACCTATTTTTAAGGAGACTGCTAGTACAAAGGAATGTGTAGAATTATAGTAGATATCTTACGTCATGAGTTTTAGTTATACTTGTAAATCTTGCTACAGTCCACAAATCATTAGCGGCTCGGAAGCTACGTCAGAAATACGCCAATGTCGCTACTCTGACATATTGCACTTTGCTCAAATATTCTGAGCAACTTTGGAGCCGAATTTGTAATGCTGAAAGAACTGGTTTGGATTCCCCGTTAAGGCAAATATGTGTGACAGATTTCAAGTAGGTAACGTTTTGCATTCGTGTCGTAATTTTTTCTGATAACATAAGTAATTATGTTGTTGATGTACTGTTTACGATGCAAAGAGAAACAACATAATTATAAGGAATATATAGGTCAAAACTATTAGGTGGAAAGCTGATTTTATGTAAGATTCAATTTAATGTGCTATTTTTTTTGTTCATGTTTAAACGACTAACTTTTACTTTACTGCACGATCGTAGCAATCGTCGCTAATCATTTACCAGGCGACGTGTAGGTACTTGTTATAATACCCCAAATTACTCTGTAAATAACTTAACAAAAGTTGTATTAATTTCATAACAAGAAATTTCAGTTAACGCCTGATACTTAACAGCGACTTACCCGACGGAAAATTTAATTGAAAATGAAAGGAAGCGCATAATCCCTTCGATCGCGACCCGCGTCTAGCTTCAAACTCAACAATTTTGTACTAACCGCCCCTTTATTACTCTTAAAACCGTTTAATTTAATTAACAAATAATTATAGTAATTAATTTATAGGGCCTTTGCTGTATAGGGTTATATAAGTGATTATATTTAAAGATCTAGAAAAACCTCTAGCTTTATTAATCCATCGATAATAGAACCTTCGATAGTAAATCGTATCTTGCGTACCTACCTACTAATCCTTTAAATTACTTTAATCAATCTATGAATCATTTTATTGGAGATAGGTGTAAACAAATTGGTATTATAGGCAATAATAGATCTTTATCTTTTGCGGTATACCCCTACTGATATAGATACAATATCAAATTTCACAATTGTTTTAAATATGAAACTACTATTACATAAAGTAAATACAAAACAAAACTAATTCACTTAGTTTTTCCAACATGACGTTGTTTTTGTACCTTTTAGGAAGAAATTAGATATTCATGAAAAATAAATAAGTACCTATACTTAGGTACCTAAGTACTGTTTTTCTGAGCTTAAAAATACTTAGGTAAATAAAATAAATGCATATAGGAACATCAATTTTGAAACACTTTAAACGTCTGTCTTCATTTTATACATAATTTCAAACAAAATTTGTAGCTCCGTGCACTTCTTTGCTTTGTATACCTACCTACTTTAACCAAAACACATCTCAAATTCGTACGTGCCAACATTGTTATTAAAATGCACCTACGATTCCTTCACGTATCAAATAGATTAAGCAGTAGGCGTATTCAATTTAATAGCCCGTCTGGTAACAGCTGTGTAGCTAGGTAGGTAGGTATGTAATCTAGACCGTATGTGACCTGAATCTGAGAGCATTAATTCTAACGTGGAATGGAACGGATGGGACCTGTCTGATATGTTCAGTAAGGTTGACGAGTACTCTCAGTGATTGATTCGTCGAATAAAAACGATAAGCAGTAGGCTGATGTGATTGAATCTTGTCTTTTTTTAATTTATGGTTTCCTTCACCGGACGCACTCGTCGGACTCGCTTTTTGAGTCGAATTTAATTGAAATTAAATGTTTCTCTTTATTGTGCTATTACGTACCAATACAACGTATTTTCTATCAGATAAATTAAATTTGAGTGAGAACTAAAGTGTTGCCATATATAGGAAAAAAATAAAAAAGAGTCAATATCGATATATCAATATTTGTTAGTTGCCTGGTTAGTATGCACGTGTCACTGGTCAGCGATTCTCTTAGGGTTAGCCACCACAGTAAAATAAATACCAACCAAAAAGTAATTTTATATTGAGTAAAACAATAAAATCGACAGTAACAAAATAGTATCTATTCACAAAACGATTTACTTGAGTAAATTTTAAAACGAACAAATGCACAACATTCTAAACCTTACTTCTTATATTGCTTTTCAAAAGGTCTATACCCATCGTTACGGCATCCATTGCCGTACCAGGAGCGCACATCACTCCGTAACCTCCGTGGCCGTAACAGTGGATTACTTTCACGCCATTAACCAATTCAGGTTCAACACGAACGGGCACCCTGTGAGGTCGTAAACCAACTTTATGTGAAACAATCTCCACGTTTTTCAATGCTGGCAATAATTCGCAGCACCGTTCGAAAATGGCGGCAGCATCATGCTTACAAACGTTCAAATTATAACTGTCGTACTGCCGTACACCTCCCAGTGTAGCAACCCCATCGAAACCCGGAATAATATACGTATCGTAATCCCCATAAAACGCTGTCTTCAACCACGGAACTTTGGCTTTTATTACCTGCCCTCGTATTGGCACTAAATCGTGGTCATTACACAAATGTTTGGCTCCCATACCAGTGCAATTAAAAACTACGTCGAACTTTTGGGGCAGTGAAGAGAAGCTATCGATTTTACTCTTAATAATCTTTCCGCCATTTTCTAAAAATAATCGTTCGGCCCACGGCAAATACCTCTCACAACCAATCTTGATTGTAGAAAAGAAAGATCCGTAATTCCATCCGTCACCACACATTTTAAGTTCATTTTTATCGACAGACCTGTAAATAGGTACCAAGTCTTCAATCAAATGGTTTCTCGTGACATGATAATTTTCCTTCGAGAATATATAACTAGAAAAAGCCATGAGACCGGCTTGTGGGGCTTCTGAAGTCTTCAATATTTGCTGCCAGTATTCCCAAGAGTTGTTTATCCATTTCTTGGTAATGTCACTGGTAGTGCCTCGGAAACTCGTCCCCGGTCTAAATATACCAGCGGCTACACAACTAACGGTGTCTTCTTTGAAAGAATTAGAAAGTATGGTAACTTCAATATTTCTTAATTCCTTTTGAAGTATTCTTGCAGTCGTCATACCCACTACACCTGCTCCAAGAACAGCAATTTTTGGTGTCTTGTTGTCCATTTTATCTGGAATGATAAAGTTACGAGGTTTATTTCAATAAAAGTTTTGATGTAAAATCCTAAAGTTTAAATCTATGGCGCATTTTTACTAACGCTAAACATTTAAATATAATAATGTCTAAATATTTTGCTTGCCTAGATATAGAGTCATAGGTAGACTAGACCCCTCGTATGCTTGGATATTAAATAGGCCGTGCTATCAAACAGTACTCACGTATCGGTGCAATCAGATGGAATGAGTCAATATTCACTTAACAGAATGACCGCTCTTGCGTCACACGTCCAATCTACTGCGAGACTCCAATCAAATGTAAATGATGTTTACTCGCTTTTGTGGAGATAATTCTGCCAGACCGAATCGACTATCTATATAATCGTTGTATGTTTATGACTGAACGTGATATGAATATGATGTGCACCTTTATCTATATTAATAGCAATTATTATATTTTCGGTTTGAATATAAAAGTACCTAAGGTCAATATTTATTTTTATTTTAATTGGCATTGTTATTATTAAACAATATTCTTGTCTCTTAATAAATTTTTTAGATTTTGTGCGTATCTCGATAAAAGTAATGAACAGAGTTGGAACATTTTTCATCCTAGCATTTTAATCTGACTTACTGTTACATTCGTTTTCTGAGCAAAGCGAACAATTGCTAGTCAATATCACTGGGTAAATATTCCGCAAAAGAAGCGTTATCAGTATAAACAGAGTCCGAACAAAGACGATAGTGTTTTATTGTTTATGTTATAATTACATAGTTGACCTCATAACTAGTTGAATGTCATAGATCTACGTGTTAATTTTCCGCCTGGATGTCATCCCATTATATAATTGACCAAATTAAAACGATTGAACAGCTTACTAAATAATCTACCAGTCTACGCGTCAGGCCACGCAATATGTGCAGTACCGTAGTTGTTTTTCTTTAACCAATGAAGCCTGATTGTGCGTGGTCCTTTTCATTTAAAGTTTATTATAATTATGTAGGTACTGCTGTCTCGTTTTTCTTATTCTTTATATTTTTGTACTTGAGAGCTTAATATTTTCCAAATTGTTTATAAAATCAGAAGATCGACTTAGGAAAGCTATTTTGATTTTTGAACGACCTATTCAAAAACACCCTATACGGTAGAGTAAACAATAATGAAATGTTCATCCTCCTTTTACCTATTTGGTAGATACCTACAATAAAAAATATTATTTCACAATTTTTATGTAGGTATGTGACGAGACGTTATAAATATACTTATATCCACAAACAAAATTACGCTTTACAGTATCCTGTCCCGATTTTTCTACGGAACCTTACAAATACCAAGCAATTCATGTATTATATTGCGCACCTGCTTTTTTACATAACGATAAGAGGAGATACTGTAAACTCTTTTGTATAAATATGCGTTATATGCCTAAGGTGGCATCTTATGATAATAAGTATAACAATAGCATTCCAAATATCAGTTATTGTTATACCTATCACTACAATAACAACAGTATAGAGTGTAGTTTAGTAATATTTATAGTGCCTATGTTATGTGATATTATAGTTTTGGTCATCATGAGTAATAAATATCTTTCAACGAAAACCTTACAATATTTCCATTTTCTTATAATAATTAATGTTTCAGATTCCTAAAAGGTTAAATGAATATTGATAACACTATTTTTATACACTACCTTTATTGTCCACAGAAGCACGACCGCCCCGCAAAAACTACAATCAGCTGTCATCGAATGAAAAACTCGATAACAGACACAGCGAAGACATTCACATCGAAGAAGCCGATGTCGACTCGGACGGGAGCAGCACTGATTTGGAGGATCGGGACACGCGGGGCGTGTGCCCGCCTTGTGCGCATGATCGATACAACAACAATATACGAAGGCACATTCACGACGACTTCAGTGACGACACTGATTACGGTACAATATTTTTTTATTAAAAAGTTAGAAAAGTTAGAAAGTTTAATCGATTACAAGAATTTATTTGCATTTTTTATTATTGCAACACTGTTATAGCGCTGTCGCTGTCATCGAATTGAATATTGGATGTCAATGTCAGTGTCATAGTATGCCGTTATGCGTCATTGTTCCGCTTAGTTCATTTCATTCATTTCTGAGTGTTCCTGTGTTCAATTTTATTCTGTCTGTGATAGAATGTGTGTTCTTTTCTTTTTTTCATAGCTTTAACTGAATTATTATAGTTATGGTTTAATAGTTTACAGTTTCAAAAAGAGTTGTAAAGTATTGTCATGGAACTATAGTACCATACCAATTAATTATTACTGACAGAACGTGATAGATCAAGAACGATAAGTGTACAACACGTAACAAAGTATCGGGTTCCTGGTATTGTTTCTAGTAATATTAATTACCGTGTTCAATTGACGCATCACGATGGCCAACCTTAAATCTGATTTGGACGAGTACTTGCTACAAAACGAACGTCGAAGTAAATTCAGCTTGTCGTACTACACTCCTAGTTTCTTCACTAGAAACAGAGATGAAACTCCGACGAGCAGTCATTCTGATGAAAGCTGGTTCGCAAACGTTCAGAAAGAATACTTTACCCTGGTAAGTACATTTTACAATCTTTGTTAATCATAACATTATCACATAGCAGTATCTGTGTCAGTGTTGTATCGAGGTTATTGGGTCTATTAGCAATATTTGTGTTTCAGAGCCGAACGCAGCGATTCCTCGGCTTCGGAGTGTGTTTGTTTTTGGGAATTCTTTGCTTCACATTATCTTTCTTGTACATTCCCTTGTTACTGCTGCAGGCGAGGAAATTCGCGCTTCTTTTCACTTTGGGGAGTTTATTCTTTATATTCAGGTAAATATAAACTTTATGATATTAGATATTCAGTATTTGTATACAATTAAACACAATGTTAATGTTTTTTTTTTATTTTGTTTTAAAATGGTCTAGCTACATTATTATTTTGCTATGGTTTGTCAATGCCTTTAAATATGAAACTGTTTATTCAGTACAACATAAATTGGCTCATAATAATTATAGGAGTAATGGCCTCTAAGATATTGCAATTACTATTCTACATTGCAATGACTATGTTATCTTTATTATGGTTGGATGAACTTTTTATTAGTTTCCTTTGTCATATTGCAAATTATTTTGTTTTGTTCATCTAATTATCTTTTATATTTGCAATCCCTAGAACATTTTAACAGAGCACACTAAAAGTAATTTACAAATAAGTCTCTTAGTAGCCCCTACAGTTTAGTTGCTGCAATCTTAATTTCCCATTCTCCTAAAAATAATTCAAATACATACTAATTTTACTAAAAATGGCACCTGTGTGTTGAAGACCTCACTAGACCATTGGATTTTTAATATAAAAAATCAATTGTTGGCCAGTAGATAAATACCAATATTTTACTATACACTTATTATTTGTTTATATACCTAGATAAACAATTAAAACCATGTTTATTTTTAGTTTCAGCTTTCTATATGGTCCTTGGAATCACATGAAGTCTCTGTTCTCAAAGGAGAGAGCTCTAACAACTTCATTGTATGGTTTTACATTGATAGCAACATTGTACTGTGCATTGCATCTTCAGAGCACAGTGTTGACGATCATTTGTGCCGTTGCCCAAGTCCTGGCTCTCCTCTGGATGATGATGGGCTACATCCCAGGAGGATCCTCCGGAGCTAAGTTCTTCGGCAGTATGATGAAGTCCACAGTATCAAACACATTGCCTATTTAACGAAGAAAGAAAACTGGGACAAAATATATTTGTGTGGACAGTGTTATTATTAAATATGTTTGGTGGATCATACACTTTTGTGTTAATTATATTATGACTTTACCTTCTATACATGAATATGTGAAATATAAATCTTGTGTAGGCGTAGTTATAGGTCAACTGTCTGTATACTTTATATTGCACTCTATTTTTACCTATTATTTCAAATATTTAAACACCACTTGTATCTATAGTCATGACTACAATCTTAGTATCTTATCTTAATAATATTATAAATGTGAAAGTTTGTTTGTAAAATTGTTTGGATATTTGGATGTTTGTAATTCCTTCACACTCTAACCGTTAAACAGATTAGGCTGAAACTTGACGCACAGATAGTTTGCATTCATGAATAAGACATAGGATAAATTTTATCCCGATTATAGGTTCTTATTTGGACCAACTTTGATTAATTAATATATATCACTAACTAACCCTGAATGAGTGTCTATTGTAGGATAAAATTTATAATTACAGACCTCAGATACTATCAACAGTGAAAATCAAGATAAATCCTTAGAAAAAAATCATAGTTATTATCAGCAGTCTGAACTATAGATACAAATACAGATTATATACCAAGATTGAAATTAAGACTTTGCTGTCAAAATTCTACACTTTGAGACTTATGCAATTTGCTCATTTATTGAATATTGAATTGAATTTATATATTATAGTTTAAAAATTAACTAGTAATACACATTAACATTGGCCTATGGAAATTTGCATAAAGTATTTTAGTAGTTATGCTGAAACATAATGTAATATGTTAAATTAAATTCTTGATGGCTAAAATATAATATCCAACCTACATAATAATATAATATAAAAATATTGTAAATATTTAAATCCTTTACTCTTATATGACCTATTTAATGCATTTTATATTCCCTTGTATAATTTTGTTTGTATAAATTACGTTCCCTATTAAATTAATTAAAGTGTGTTAGTGTGTAAATTCTTCCATTTTATAGTAGAATAGGATAGTTATACCTATTTAATATGTCAGATACCTTGTTTTGCATAACATATCCAATATTTTGTAAATTGTGATAAAATGCGCACAATGTATAAATATATAATGTCTTATATTATGGTATTTAGGAATTTGTCTAAAGGGTAACTAAATCAGACATTGTAATTGGTTAACAAGGAATTGTGAGAGCAGAGACCAAAACATAAACAAATTAGTAATGAATTTAATAATAATGGCAATACTAAAACTAATTATTTAACAAAATCCTAAAGAAAAATACCGAAGATTCAAACAAGGTTTATTTATTGTTTATGAAATAAAATAAAATTCAATATTTTTGCCTAGGGTTCAGTGACGTGAGCTCATTATAACGAATTTAATATCTTTACGAGTAGAACTTTAAACTGCAAAAAATACTTTGAACTGTATTAATAACAGATAGATGGTACACAAATAAAGAAGATTGATCAACCTTGTAAATCTTTCAACCCATTGCACACTATTCTTCATATTTAAGTATTTTCCTGTTTGTTAAATTCTTGTACATAATAAGGCTATTTATATAAAGTTATTATGTAGTTAAGTTACCTTCTTATTTCTTTGTCTGAGCAAATGGCAGCTTACTGTATAAAATAGGTAGGTTCAATAGATAATTCTTTTTGGAATTCTATTTATACCAACAATGCACCTCAACGTATTTCATAATTTAATTCATTAGGCGTTAAAAAATATTACGTTTAATAATCAGATCAAAAAACAATTTGCCTACATACCTATCTAAATTTGTAATATACCTACTTGAAAGTTTAAATAATAAATTTTGTATTGGTCAAAGAATTTGTGTTTAATTTAAGAAGAATTTTCATGTTTATTACTGGGTTATTTAGTTTTTTCACTGATTACTCAGCAGAGATAAAGATTCATTACTAAATATGCACAAGGAAAAAATCATAAGCATTATGTAATAATTTTATTGCAATTAATTAAAAAAAAACATGTAATTTCAGCTCACTATGTTGGGTCTGGCAGAATTGGCTCCTACATTCAGAACCAATAAAAAGCCAAAGTTATTTTGGCTATTTAGTAAATAAAAATCTGTGAGGTTAAAATTATTTGAAGTTATGTTTTACAAACATGGACGTCGTCAAGAAGAGGTTCACCTGCCCTCTCCAGAGATGCAAATGTTACCTATGTACTGAGTAAGCATTAAAAAGCCACACGTCGTGTCTATTGAACTTTGTAATTGGCAAAAAACCTATGCAGGCAAGGTAAATAGACAAACACGGTCTTTAATTAGAATTTAAGGCCTACCAATAATTTTCCTTTTCCTATCCATGCCCCTATTTGGGATCGGATATCCCCTTCTCCTTTAGGAAAGGCTGGTAACGCCCAATAAACTGTCACTCATTCGAGAAATGTGGCGAAGTATGTAAAGACAGTAGATATACTATTACTAGCTTCGTAGCACTTGGAATATCGATGCTAATGCCTATTACCTTGTGGATATCTCAGAAACAATCGTTTTCTACTCCTTGCAGACGAGGCTCTGACTTGCAACGTGTGCGACCGATCGTTCTCCACGCGCCGAGCGCTCGCCGATCACCAGCAGAAAAAACGACATTTTGGGTAAATGTTTCCACTTTCATACAATCGCTTCAAATTAATGCAAAATTTATTGCATAACCAAATCATAGGTTAAGACTGCCCTGTAACATGATGCTGTATAAGAACCCGGCCAGCACCCTTAAAAGCACCCGGAGCAAGTTTATATGACTGCGCCTTTGGAAATAAAATTGTATCCTGTGCCTGGCCTGGACTTATGGCATATTCGGAACTATGATAACACCTGAAAACGCAATAAGAAATCCAGTAAATTTGATTTATTGCAATATATTTATTTTACATTAGTATTTTTTAGTACACGAATATTTTTAGCAAGAAAATATTACATACATACATTCATTTATACAACATTCATAAAGTATTTTCCTTTCGACGCTACGTTGGCTAACCAATTTATTTTTACATTTCTGTTTTTTTAATGCACGAGAGATTCATTAAATAATAACAGCTACATAACGTCGAAGGAAAAAAGAAAAAAAAACGCATTTTAATTATGGCCGCAAAAGTCGCTTCCCGACCATAGATAGACAAGAACAGTACAATCCAGAGACATCACAGTATTAGCTCATCAGCCCCGTCGTTTACAGAGGGCGTTGTAGGAATTGATTGACATTGCGCTGTCTAGTGCGCACCACAGATAACTCAATTTAATGTCGAGTATTACTTGCTACAGTGAAAAAAACATCGTGAGGAAGCCTGCACTCCTGAGAGTTCTCCATAAATCAAAGGTGTGTTAAGTCTGCTAATCCGCAGTAGGCCAACTTGGTGGACTATAGCCTGCTCCTCTCATAGTATGAGACCCGAGCCCAGCCACACTACTACTGTCCCACTGGACAGTAAGGGTTGCGAAGATAAAATGACGGACTTGGAAAAAAAATGACCGCTGGCACCGTGTTTGCAGGTGCAGCGCGTGCGACAGTCTGTTTCCGTCGCTGATGGCGCTGGAGCACCACAAGGAGCAGTTCCAGCACTGGTCGGCCAGCGACTCGTCGTGCTGCTCGCGCTCCGACAGCGAGGACGAGGGCGAGGGCGCGCGCGGCGACCGCCACCGCCTGCTCTAATGCCACCACCTCATTATTGCCGGGGACAAGCCCGCTCAGTTGGGCACCTTCGTTTAGAAGCGCTCTTGATACATTGTTCACTTCTACCACTTTTTAACACTTGACTACGTTTCATTTTTATAATCTGACCACTTCAAAATATTCAGAGAAATGTGTTGATGACGAGCGTCTTCATTTACACTACTGAATTTCGTAGATACCATTTCGTGGCATAAATATTGAGTCACTATTTTAATCAAGGTCATTCAGATTGCTCGAAAATCGGTTAAAAATGAAATGTTGTCAATTGCTCGTAAGAAAAGTAACTTATAACAATCATTTAACGTGTACCTATCTATTAATTCATATCGTATTGCGGAGTGTATGCCGTAGAGATTATACGTAAGAGAATTGCTCTAAGAGCAGCTAAAATATTTTTCCAGAATTGTACATTTATTATTCTGAAACAAATGCAATGTACCTAAGTTAAATTAACTTCAGCTGTACTAAATTAATGTACCCCAAGGAAAAATGGAAACTGCAGTTATGTATAAACTAATAATTGTATTGTAATACTTTTTATAATACTGGAAAACAACAAACAGATATTTATTTTACATGTAAATTATTTTAATAAACAACCAAAGTCCTTTATTACTCACATTACTTTGCAGTTTACAAAGTCAGTGTTGTATGTGTTATGTTATAGTTTAAACAAAACTGATACTTAATTCTTGAAACCTAAATTTCTACCTACTTTAAATATCATCTTTCTAGAAAAAGAGAACAATATTTTGTTACAGTGAAATTATATACAATTATTTATTAAATTTTGTATAACACAAAGTCCCTATCACAGATATATCTAAATCTACAGGCAAATTCAATAAAAACCATAGTTCAGTTGTTACATTTTGTTTATTACCAAACAAAAAAATCACCAAAATTAGGTATACCATGCAAAATGTCGTGCAAAATCGTAATTACTTTGTAACTCCAACTCGCAACTCCAATAGTTTGTTTATACAGCGGGGACGAGAATTTCCTCCACGGTTCCACATAGTTCCACGTTGGCAGTACATCAGTACACTAATTGTATGTCAATGTGAATACGAGTACGTTACTTACATCACACATACAACCGCTATGTAACTGCGAAACATTACAAAGCATTTATTTTTTCAAAAATATTGTAAAAAAGTGCTTATCCTACGGTCAAACATTTCGTTGTTTGATACTAATGTTGTCGTAAATATCCAGGGTACGGTCGGCGCCGACACGACGCCGAGCCGAGCTCGGTGCAGTAACATATCCGTCACACCTCGCGCGGCGCGACATTGTAACGACGCTGTACCAACTTATTAGTACTTAAACCGGCTACATACTACTGATATACGACGAGAGCGCTCGTCATCATAAACCGACCCGGCAGGTGTCGCTGGTTATTTACGGTAACATAAACAATACTCATGTTATCATTATCGACACGTTAAATACCTGAAAGTTAACAACATATCAAGAGAGCTACATTTATACAATTTCTATTCGAAGATGGACCCACATTAGCACCAAATTTCCTCGTATATTGCCATGTACATAGTTTGAGGACGCGTCGCACCTCACCGAGCGCAGTTCAGTACGGAAGCGCTTTTTATTACTCTAGAACGATACTTACACGAGAAAATAAAAGGTTTTTTTACAGTTCTAAAAGCGCCGGTCAAGTGCGAGCCGTCCCTCGATCGTGACTGTAAATAATCCGCAGAAACACATGTCAGAGGTATCGATACATATCCACGGTCGAGAGGTCAATATACACAGTGTCGAGACGCTGTACTTCAAGGAGCGAGTTGATCTCAGTGTATATAACACGATGTAAGCTTACATTAGGTCGTCGTCTGTGAATGTGGGCCCATCTCTGCCAAATATCTTAGAAAGCATATCTGTACTTTTGTAAATATATTTCGTAGTGATATCCCGGCAATAATGCATATCGAGGTGTTGTTATATCGTAATGACTGATGTAATTATCATTGTAAATATTATTGTCAAGTCGTCGGTCTCGCGTGGAGCCGAGCTCGGGTCGGGCGCCTGGTCGCTGCGGACTCGCAGACGCGGTAAACTCTCCGAGTGAACGTCGCGCTACTTCATAGTTTACGATACGATAGTTTTCAATACAATAGTGACTAAATGTAAAGTATAAAGAAAAAAATATAACCTATTTTTGACTCGACAAAGTGGGTATTTCCGGTAGTCGTTCGATGGGAAGGTCTCTCGGACGTTACGTAGACGTAGGTCCCTACTCTAGTATCGAACGTAGTGTTAAGATCGCGAGAGTACATCGAGGGGCGCGGCCGGGACGTACGGACGGTCGGCCGGCGCGCGCGAGTTAATT
>LGAG01000159.1:546693-567167 GCA_001278395.1 Lerema accius
GGATACCAACGGTGTTATTGAGGCAAGGATAGCCATAAATTGCCGAGCCAATAGGGGTTGACAAGTAATATGTATCAATATAGAGGAGATAATGATAGTATGATGTAATGAGTGTCACATCTTAGCTCTAGTAACAATATGTATGTATTATCAGCCGTTTTGGCGTGATCCTCTTTCAAACAAACCCCCCACCATTTTATGTATAGATAGACAAATTAAAATTCCATATCCCTTACGTATCCACTTAGTTTCTAACGTTCGTACGCATTACGCAACTCACATAAAAAGTTAGGCGACAGAAACGAGGCTCTAAGTTAAACAATTATTTGCGCCGATAACATGACAGACATTTGACTGTCATCAAGTAACACGAGTTTCGAGCCGTCTGCCAGTTGGTACCTTGAGATGCGCCACGTGGTACTCGACGAGCACCTTGGCGTTGGTGATGTTCTCGCGGGTGCCCACGAACACGAACGGCACCATGCCCTCCTCGCGCGGCGCCGTCGGCTGCGGCTCGTTGTCGCCCTCCACCTTCACCTGGACATCGGAAAACACACCCTATGCAGTAGTGCATAAGTAAGCTGTAGCAGCTTACGGCCCATACATTACATTACATGGATTGTCTTATTGTTATGCCGATTAATACACACGGGCTATGTCAGTAGATCACGGCGATAAAAGTGACAGAAGTATTCACAGATGGGTGTTATAGGTACTTTATATTGGTAAAACTCATAATACTAATATTATTATTAAGACATTAATAATCTATTTCTCTCTACTCTAGTACTCTAGGTATTATTATCTTGCCAACTACCCCGTAGGTTCAATCAGCCATTAAACAATAATATGTTTTATAACTGGCAAATTACAGATAGGTAATAACGCTCGCTAAGTTAGTAAACTGAATGGAGTCGGAGGGTACTCACGCGCACGACGCCGCTCTTGTCGACGATCTCCTGGATGACCTTGCCGTTCTTGCCGATGACCTTCCCGACGAGCGCGCGCGGCACCTTGATGGACTCCTCGGCGTACTCCAGCAGCGAGCGCGCCGCGCGCACCGCCTCCGCCGACTCGCCGCAGATCTTGAACGTACACGACACTTCCTCCAGCTCGATGTTGGTGATGCCGGCCACCTTGCGCGCCTGCTGGATGTTGGCGCCGTGCGTGCCGATCGCCAGCCCCATCAGGTCCTCGCGCACGCTGAACTCGTCCGAGTACCTGCCACACACACACGTTACATTAAAACTACACCCTGCCTTCCTTAATGTCTCTTCCCAACTCCCTAACTTCTACCCCAAGGATGTCTGGAAGAAATCGCTTCAGCGGTAAGACCTCCTATTGTGTTTTCTGTCTCTTTCTCCTATGTATATATTTTACTAAGGTATACAATAAAGAGTCAATTAAATTAAAACTACTATCTATATCTTAACCTCAGGTTTATGTATACTGTGTGTGTCTGCGTTGACTTTGCAGCAATTTCGGTATCGTACGAATTGCATTGTTCCATATCAACCGTAAG
This sequence comes from Lerema accius, assembly GCA_001278395.1. Classification (NCBI taxonomy): domain Eukaryota; kingdom Metazoa; phylum Arthropoda; class Insecta; order Lepidoptera; family Hesperiidae; genus Lerema; species Lerema accius. The sequence goes on from LGAG01000159.1 coordinate 548,216, forward strand.
ATAATAATTGAATTGTTTAACCATAATCGACGGCGCAGGGAGTACGGTAATACTCGAAGAAGTTTATAATTGCACTCAATCTCATAACGTGTTATAATGTATGTCTTTATATTATGATTAAATTGAAATAAAAATCACGTCTTTATTATTTTCACACGTCAACACCCTTACTTATTATATTGCAACAAGTTATTGCGGATTTTGTAATTTTTATCTAAGGAATAACCGCAATGATTTAGTTCCCTACTAGCATATCGCTCTTACAATCGGAATCCAATGACACCCCATTAGTAGAAATCCGTCAAGCAGTTCCGGCTATAGGGCGTGCTAAGGAAATGGATATACATACTAAATCATACAATTAGTCGTAAAACAGTCCCCTCTTTGTGCATTCGGGTAAAAACACATCGATTATGATATCAACTTTGTAAGCTTGCTCCAAGTTTGTATTTATGATAACACTCTCAATGTATGTTATGGAAGTGAATAGTGATAGATTTGACTCACCCTCCTTGATTGTGTATTTTTGTTGACTCCAGTTGTCTTGCTGCCTCTTCAGTCTTTTTCAACAATAACAGCTTCTGCGCTAAATTCCTGGAAACAGAAACCATCAAACACTTGATTAAAAAGTGACTGATTCTCTCCTGTCTAAACAGTATCACTAGACACCTGCCTTTAACAAATGACTAAGATATAATGTAGGAAGTTAATACAACCCATCTCGTCTAAACTTAAAGCCGGGGGCCCTGATACTTCAGTTTCTCATTGCTGTTAGCACCCAGTCGGAATGGAACACTAGCAAGCTCCCATATGTTTGATATCATTTGGAAACTTTCACTAATGCTAGGTGCACAATTACAATAGTCATTTAAATAGAGTAGCAGCTGGATGAAAATATTTGAAGACCTTCTATACAACCATTTTTCCAATAACTTCTGTATGGTGGTTATAAAACAGCGCGTCGTCTGTCTATTTATCATCAGACTTAATTGTTACAGCAGTGGTAGGTAGGTTGGGTTTAGGTGCTAGTCGTGCGTGCGTGCACGTACATGTATGCGTGCGTATGTAATTATAATATACTCCATATATATCTACACACACATACTATGCATATATGTGTGTGTGTGTAGGTTGTGTGTCTCCACGTGTACCTACCTAAAATGCATCTCCTGCAGCATCTGCGCGCGCCGCTGCGAGGTCTCGCAGCGCGACACGACCGCAAGCGCGCCGCGCTCCGGCACGTACCACACGAGCGCCGCGCCTATCGCCTTCTGGAACTCCTTGTGCGCGTTCTCCACCTTCGCGCTGTGTATGTCGTGAAGACTGCAATCAGTCACGCTACTAACGTCGCTAGCTCAGGGCACGCGCGCCGGCAGGGCTCTGACGCTCGCCGTAGACAAACTGCTTCAAGCCGTTCATGAGATTCGACCGTTAACACGAGCAGTTTGAAACAGTTGATTCATACCATCGCACACGCCGACTGCTTCAAAGCTGCTGGAGGCGACTACTTGAAGCAGTTTGTCTACGGTCAGCTTGAGTAATCTTTGCACACGACGTTTTTAGAACGCAACTACGATGCCCGTTTACATCGAAACAAGCGCTTTTGAAGTGCCTTAATACAAATTTGCTTAAAGGCGCAAAGAACGAGAGCATCAAAAGATTACGTCGTCAACGCATTCTATTATCGTCATGTACAAAGGCTCTTACACAGGACAATGTAAACGATAAGTGGACGAGGCAAACTCATCCACCACATAAAAGTTTCAGCGTAATATTACTAGTACACTAATTGAATATTATTATGTTACAAATATAATTATTAATAAATGATTGAGATTACAATTTACAATGATAAATACCTCGGGTACATGATAAAGTGATTCAATTGTTTTAGATTATTGTCTATCAACCTTAACAGATACATTTTTGTATCTATCCATAAATAACAACGAGATAACTAATCTAAATAGAAAAAACTTTGAGAAGAATTGCGTATGAAAAAAATATTCATATTGCGCATGTATAGGTGAACAGAAACTTACAAGTAGTGTTATTTAATCATTCAATAGCTGGTTCAACAATGTAAATCGATTCAAATTAACCTTGTAAGACACCTTTACCTTTATCTTTCTATTTTAGAGTCAATAAAGTATCGTTAGATAGGAATTTATATTAGGTGTCGGTAATATAGGCTAACCTAGCACTTAATAGCTAGACGTGATATATCTTCATTGTAATCAACCCAGGGGGCGCAGAATGACGCGTGGGAGCGGCTTTAATCCAGGCGCGATATCCGTAACCATTTGATGTATTGAACAATCAGTTGGAATTATACTATCTAAGTATCTACAACTACAACAAATAAGAACTAATGTTGTTACTTAACAGGTGTGTATACATATAAACGACAGAAACAATATTCTTAAAATATATTATATTAAACACAATATTATAAATAAATCAACAGAAAATTGTTCACTTCAGTAAATGGAAAATAAGAGATAATTTTCATAAATCGAAATTAAAGTATAATTATTATATTATTTGGGAGCAAACTAATTCAAAGACAAATAAAACCTGGCCAAAGTTGTCAAGAAAACCTCCACTATCACATTTAATTCAGGCTCATCATATTTTTAAGTGAATTTAAATTCAATTATAAGATTTCATTGTTATCCAGCACAATGACTATAGCTTTTTCAAACGTCAAACAGAGAGGCGACAGCGCACTGACTTACATAATATGTATTTAATTTCTTAAACATTTGTTCAGCTGTGGAATCGTCAGTAAGGAAAATTCATGGTAAATAAATAAAAATAACCAGTGTTGTGTGTACCTACGTAAAAACAAAACACTTCCAATTTTACACTACAAGATGCGATATTAATGTTGAAACTATTTCGCTTGACACTATTAATGCTATTAGTTATTACGGCGGCATTAAGAGCTGATGGGATAATTTTGAATTAAAACTAGAACTTATTAATTTGGCTCTGTGTTAATAAAATGTATATATATCTGCAGGATAGTCATGCAATACATTCAAAGTGGACACGTAATACATATTTTGACGGTGATCAAACTACACTCTTGACTCCCCTATTAATCAAGTGGTACTTCAAACATTTTAATGTATAAATTTAAGTTACCAAAATCACTCAATTTTATCGCCTCGTAAAGAAAAGCTAAGAGCGTAATCCATTTAATTTTAATAAATATGAATTAGTCAACTCAATGTAACAAGCTATCCCATTCTCCAAACAGTCAACAATAAATGTCGTGTGATCTTAAAAAGCGATAACACAGTTTAAAATATACTACAACAGTTGTATATAAGCTATCTTAAAATTCCACATATCAGTTACCGAGCCAAAATAGCATACAGTTCTCAATTAATGATATATTCTCCGTTATACCTATTGCTCGAACAAATATTCGTCATTTAAGTAAACAAGTGAAATCAAGGTTATGATTCACCGCACTCTAGAAATTTATTGTGATACGTGCTCATATTAGGTACGAGTATGCATAATATTTACTTTTAATCGACGACGATTTACTAGGATTAGTTATGAAATAATCGTATATATCGAGTCGTTATGTCTCTGTTCAGAATTGTTCAGTGGCAGTTTAATACAGTGATAGAACATAATTGGAGTGCAGATCACTTATCTTTTTGTAATCATTTGGAAGCTATCGTGTACGTTTTTAATTACTAAATTGTGATAAAAGTTACCTGTCCATCACATATAAATGTAAACTGTATATATAATGTAATTTTCTGAACAACGATGGTAGAAATGTTATCAATGTCATCATGAGCCTTTAATAATAATGTTCCATGCTTAAAGTCAATCTGAAGAGTTTTCTCCAGCATGTTAAATAAACACTTTAAAACTAACTGGTAACTTGGTAACTTTAAAATGTTAAATGTAGATAAATGTGAATGTGAACTCACTAGTCTTTGAGATCGTCGGGCACGGATATTTCAAACTTGTGGAAGGTGGTCTTGTCGATGGGCGTCTTGGCCGTCTTCACCCGCAGCCGGTCCTTCGGCACGATCTCTGTGTAGCAGTTGTCCCATTCCAAATACTCTATCACCAAGAATTCGCCTCTTATCATCTGAAAAAGAACATACGGGTACATCAACTTATAACGTCTGGTTATACCAACTAAATACTATTTAAAATCACCTTTCAATCAACAAAAAGTATTAAACTGGAAATGTTATTGTAAAGTATTTCTGCTATGGTAGTCACAAAAAAACAAACCAGATGTCAATTAACAATTATTGTAACAGTAAGTAAATCTATTACGTCGTCAAATTAAAAATTAATAGATATGTATTTTTAAGTTAACTGACAGTACTATAGATATTATATGAGCCACTTCTATACTGTAGTATAGAAGAATATTATAATGAAAATGAACAGTTCTGCAACCGATTCCACTCAGGTCATAAGAAAATGTTTGTAATTAAAAATGATTGTATTTTTTTTTCAATAATGTGCGGCGAAGTTTTTTTCCCTTTCTCCTCCTCCATACTAAAGCACCTTTACAAAACAGGGGTACATAAAAAAATGACGTGCATAAGTGTATCATTGACATCTACATGAATAAATGATTTTGAATTTGAATAAGTATAGAAACACAATTTGACAGAGTTCCTACTTGAATGAGTGCAAATTGGACACGAGTAAATTTATTTTTGAATCACAATATCGATATATTACACAGCTTTATTACCCTCGGCTCAGATACATCATCATCTATAATTCATACGCAATTCAGTCGTGGGCGGGTAGTAACTACAGCACTCCAATGTTACAACGAGTGTTGGGTGGGCATTGTGGCTGCCAGTTTCCAAGTTTATTAGAACCGGCGGCGTGTTTCACTAATACAAGTCATCAGTTACCAATGTTTTCAGATTTATAAAAACGTATCAAGAGCTGTATTTAACGGCGCGAGCGCGGCGTGTGCCCCAGTTACGAATCAAGGTTACGTCCCAATATTAACAGTTTTGCAATATTTTGCTAACTGCTCGACAATAGTGGACATTTCTGATGTTTGGAATCTACAGGAACAAAATAATAACGAAATCTCATTTTAATTGTAAAAAAATACACTTCATATTTTAAGCATATTTTTCATTAAGCCTTTTTAGTAACATTCCAAGCATTGTAGTTTAAGCGCAAAGGGCTACTTTAATTCAGCAACATTGACCTAAAATATAACTAGTACCTAATCATTATTTATTTTAAAAAATATAGCCTGACTAGACTAATCCGTCATAGATACATACATAGGTATTTCTGAAAAAATGTATCCTCCTTACGCCATCGAGTAAAAGGACAATATTTTTAAAAAATAATAATTAAAAAAATTTATTAATAATATATATGTGTAGTGAGTCGACAGTGTGAAGCGGAAGATCAAAGATTTTCGGATGTGGTAGTAAACCGCGCAGCTATTCAGCGGGCGGCGCGGCGGCCCAGATTCCGCGCGAGTTTGCCGCATGCAGGCGAACGGCGCCCGTCAACAACACTACATACACCGGTATTGAGAAAACTTAGCGATGACACTACATTACATTACACTAAATTACATTACGCTACACAGCGTACCTACTACTCTTAGTACAACAAGTACAACGCTACTACATCTATACTAATAACTTGAAGTTTGGTTTGTTTGTTTGAACTCGATAATCTCGAGAACTACTGCTGTACCGATTTGAATAACTATTTTATTGTAAGTTTGTCCATTTATTAAGGAATGGCTAGGGCAAACTAACAGCAATAAGAAATATTGCAAAAACAGGAAAATAATGCGGGCGGAATAACATTTCCCTTTTAAAAATCAGAAACAGCGAAAAATAGTTACGAATTTCAAGTGTCAACTCATACATACATATAAGTGTAACCAATTTGTACATCTTAGTTAAATATTATTGTAATGCGGTTACTAGAAAAAAAAAATGACGAAATCTATCACCAACCCCGTAGGGTCTCCCCAGCTAGCTCTTGGCAATGCCCTAGCGAGTGCTAACAAACTTCCCCTACTATCCTAGAAGATATGCCTGCTTGACGAATATGTATGTACTTCTTTCAATACTTACTATTCATGTATAGTAAAAAAAAATAAAAAGCTAAGCACCTTGAATACAAGCTGATGACATTTAAAGTTCCGGATGGCAACACCCATATTTATTTTTAGATACATTTCCAACCGGCTCGATAAACTATTTAAACTTTTAAACATTCGAGTCCCGCGAGGCACTTTATAAATTATTCTTGGGGTGCAACACAGTGAATATTTTATATGTAAAGTAACATATCCCGCGTCGAATCACGGCAGTAGCGATCAGAAGATCGTAAAATGCTAAATTTCAATTTGACAACACGTTTTATCGTTTGTTAAAAGTTAACCGTTTACTTTGAGGGGATCTCGAATCATTCCTGGCACAAGAGTATAAACACAAATAAATAAATAACAAAAACATACAAATAAAAAATATTATGGCTCATCGTAATTAAGTTTTCAGACCATCTTTAAAAATCTATAAAAACCTCAACACACTCGTAGTCCCTATAATACTTATAAACAAAGGACACCCAGACCGAGAACATTTTTAATTCATCATTAAAAACTCTTCTACCCTGGGAATCAAACCCAGGACCCATTGAACACCCGGTCCGTATGGTAGTAATTGCGTCATACGGTTTGTCAACTAAACTATTACAGGAGTCCTTCAGTGTAGGTCAAAAGCACGAGCTACAAAAGTGAAACCTTCCTGACAACAAGATGCGCCCGTGTGGCCGATCGGGCACTTCGCCGCACGCACCTCACATGTTCCGCTTTCCCTGTCATTGAACTTATTGTAGCCAACTTGTATAATACACTATTACTTCAAATCAAATAATACACAATATTAAGCAAGAAACAAATATTTAAGTCTGCTTGCTATCGTATTAGACGAAAAACATATGTAAGGATATCTACCTATAAGACTTGTTATCGATATAAAATGTGTGTGATAAATATTTGTATATTATAAGAGCAGTTGAAGTGAGTAAATAAAATACATTCGTATGAATTGAATGTACAAGTCTAAGGGAGATATTCAATAAAGTATCACAAGATGTGGACACCCACAACACATTTGTCATAATAAATGTCTGCCTCAAAGACAAAGAAACATTCCTACGTTTGACAAACAGGAACAATTCGAATACGGGGATAAAATCATGACCTAATGTGTAGATTAGCCGATAATGTTATAAAGAAAGTCGGTTATCTAATATAATATATCTAATATAATCATCATCAGCACAGATAATAGGAAATTTGAGGCAACCCCGATATTATGATAGCAGACAAGATAACACTCATATTGTCTTTCTGATAAGGTGACGTATCAGTTGTTAAATCGTTCCTACTGTTTACTATGCAAGGATCGTAAAATCTTTAATTTCAATTAAATTGCAAATATTAATGCTAGGTGTCTTCCATTAAATACCTAACAGTATTATTATAATTTACGTCATAAAATAGTAATAACTGGGATGTTAACATCTTATTTAATGAGAGTTCATCATTACCATAAAATTGTAATATCGTGTACATTATTTAACTGTAAACTCCAAGCGTACCTATTTCATCTATATATCGACCCTAAAATCTACCTCGTTACCGAAAAGTCTAGAGCTAGATATACCCTGCCGGGGAACACAAGGAAAAATTACATAGAAAAAATGAAAAAATAAAAACGGCTAAGTGTTAGTCGAACTCACGCACCGAGGGTTCCGTACCATCATGTATAAAAGAAAATTAAATTTGTTGTTATAGCGGCAACGAAAATAATATAATTTGTGAAAATTTCAGCTATCAGGGTGTATGAGAAACAGCTTGCTGACAGACAGACAACGGAGGCTTAGTACCTAATAGGAATCCGTTTTTACCTTTTAGCTACGGAACCCTAAAAAAACTACTTTCCAAAACCATTCACTCCAACGACTAGCAGTCGCCGAAAATTCGAAACAATAGCGACATTGAACAAGCCCTACAACTTTACGCGACTGACAGATCAGTACATTGTCTAGTCACTAGACTCTAGTGAAACAACGACATCAAGTCTGCGAGGTTGTTTTTCATCTACCATCACCTATACACGTGGGATGTAACGCTGTTTTGATAAGTGACCAAATATTAATATCTACCAAAAAGGATGCACGCATACACAAATAATTGATGCCTTTGGTTTAACGTTGACTCCTAATCAAATGGTCCGCGAAATCTTTCAAGTTTTAATAAAGGAATCCTATTTCAAGGTGTCAATTGCGTACTATACGCGACACAAAGGTGTTAAACCATACAAAACACATTACAACAAGGCCGCGAGAAATCAGACGTGTCGAGTAATTGAGATGAAATTTGCGATTATTGGCAAGAATCAAGTCGGCGGCCTAGCGCCCGGTCGTTGACTTGACGACTGAATCACCGTAACCTGCCATCGTTTATTTTTTTTACCAACGCCTACTGGAACTTTATTATTATACTATACTCTTAATCTCAACTCAACAATAGTAATGACAATCAAATTAAAATAGATTTTTTCACGACTTCTAAGATCCATAATGATTCTACCGAGCGCAAATGTCCCGTGTTCGATTTCAGGCACAGGTATTTGTTTCTTATTAGCGAAAAATGGTTATTTCTTACGTATTTATTATAACGCAAGAAAGTAAGGGAACGGGATTTCATACTAGTATAATGCCTGATCTTCTGTCGAAGAAAGCTAGGAATTAACTAGCTAAGGTCCCATTAAAAATTTATGATTATCTAAATTCTACAACAATTATTGCATTGCACTCCTCAGCAACTGCGGAAAAACTGACCTCACACAAAACCTCATAGTCGGCCTCTTTAATTCGCCGCACACTATTTTGATACAACGGCATAGCCAATGAACCATAACATATCACTAGTGCAAAGATCTTGAACATTTCCTATTCCTTAAATGATTCTCGGGGACTTTCAACCCTATTGCGGGGGAGTAAGGCTTTGCGTATAATTTGACATTATGACGATTGAAATACTGAAGTCTAAAACAGGCTTCTTGGGCTAAAGCCAAGCGTGCCCGCTTTACAGTTCTATGGAATACGGTTGCAGTGTTATCGATTACTGACAATTTATTATGTAGAGGTGAGTACTGCAAGTGCCTACATTTAATAAGTCGCAAATAAACCGTCCCGGGTTTAAAATTTCGTTGTGTATTTGTTCTATCACCAGGCTGTTTGTCATAAACAGTGATAGTGGTAAACGTTAGATAGTTTTCGCTTTCGATTTCTGTTGCCAACTATAACAACGATTACTAAAAAACAATAAATATTTAAGAGTGTTCTTATACAAAAAAGTTAATTATTTGCTCATTTTAGTCTATGTATCGTCAAGAAAAAGAATAACCACATGAATAAATACTACAAGACCTGCTGCATGGTGGAAATTCGACCATATAACTCATATGTCACGAATAAAATAGATAAAATCAGTATCATCAGTTATATTCTAATAGGAAAGAAAACCTATTTTTAGCGCCATCTAGGGAACATAACATAAAACACTCATCATTATGAGGGACAAACATGTTGCGTGGCAATATATTTGCTGTTTAATTAATTTTTAACATATATATTAATGAATAAAATATAGATTTGTACACAGTTATCTTAATATATAAAAAATTAAAAACAGTGTTGTTGTTGTCACTAAACCCCTAAACAACTGGACCAATTTCAATAAAAAAATTGTGAGGTAGGTATTTTAAGAAGAATTGAGTATAATTTTGAACTGCAAGTGGTGCTGATACTGAGATACTTGATCCGACCAACAAACTACTATTAGAGTTACTGAAATGCCACTATAGCAAAAGTTGTCCACTATCGAGAGCTCTTCCTAAGGGTACATGACAATTGAAGGTCTGGAGTACATAATGAGAAAAATATGTGACAGAACAAGGACTGTCTGGTCTTCTAGTTCTGTATATAAAGTTAAATTGAGAGAAATCACAAATTCATGCTTGCATTATCATTCAAATGGTGCAGATAGTTGGGACCCTTGATACAGATCATGTAAATATTTTTTTCTCCAGCATGGCACCATAGTCTCATCCAGTGCTTAGACCCAAGAATGGATGGAGTCCCAACCAACCAAGTGTTTAGTTGTATAAAACAAAATGGCAAAAATGAAAATATTTGTACATTATTTTGCATATATTGCACAGGCTCTTGTATAAAAAAACTTCAATAATTGATTCTATCAATCAACTACTTGCCAATTTGCATAGCTGCAAAATTATGTCTTAGATTTTGTAGTTCCTAAGTTGAACCTTATAGCTTATAGACTTATTTGATGGTCTATATGCATTCTTACTCTTGACAAAGAAAAGCACAAAAGCATATATTTATTGTTCAGAATTAACTAAAATAAATCACAATGACTTCACCGTTAAAACATATAATATGGTCATCCTGCTTCGGCTAAACATAAATTCAATGTGTTAATTTTATCTATTTGCACGTCTATAAATACTTTTAATTTATTTAAATTAAAACAACAAAAAAATCTCTATTATTTCTTGGTTAATACGAAAAATTTGCATTTGTAACAGACACACGCCCAAAACTGACCTTTCCAGATCAAAATAGAAATCCTTTGTTAGTAAATGTAGCATATTTGAAACTGATACACAAAAAGTAACAAAACATAGGATTTACCAATATTATACTTTTTATGCATAAATAATAATATATTCTATAAATAAGGCATACTACATAAAAATATAATTAATTCACACACTTCTATCATCAAATCAAATACTACATAATTTATCAATAGGAAGTATTAAGTTGTAAGTGCAGTCCTCAGAATAGCAAATGCAAGGTTAAGAAATCTCTTTATGCTAATTGACATCTGGCAGTCTGAGGGGCCAAATCTGGTTCACACAATAACAGCCCAGCCACTGTATTCTTATTAACAACAATGTTCATTTCCAATTGGAGGGTATAACAAAAATTTCGTTCTGGATGTTACTGGTAAAATTTTATAGTCTGTAGTATCTTTGGCAATACAAATGAAAGTAATACAATACCTTGATATTCGCAGTCCACCACCCACATGCTTCCTTCTCGTTCGACCGCGCGAAAACCTCCACTTCCTGGTTCTCCACGAACTCTGTGTGTTTGCCGGTGTCTTTAGGCGGGAGGAACACTTGCGAGAACGGAAACTTCGATTCCGGCTGCCAGCTACAACACCAAACACACAGTCGATAATGTATTCACGTCCCGATACATACGAACAAATAGGTATATCAATTTTCAACTCACTCATTTTCAAAGGCTACGAGAACCTCGTTGTCGAGCACGTCGGTGATAATGGCCTAAAAATACAAAAGAATTTTAGAACATCCAGATGATCCGATGACTCGATACGGCAATAGCACCGAGTTGACGCGGACGATGATGCAAAAATTTGCAAATACGAAAAATTGTCTCGTATCACTCAGATTACTTTTCACAATCATTACCAATGATATGAATTGCGGCACGAATAAAACACATGGAAAATTCACGCCCTGTCAGACGGACATGGCGTCCATTCCAGCCGCGATGATCTTCCCGGAAAAATACTTTTGAAGTATGTGATAAAACTAGGAAATCATGGCCCGATATAACTCTCTATGCGATTCACTAATCGAAACAACGTCTTTTATGCACAATTAGAACGTACTTCACGATTTACAAACCTTATAATAAGCACCATTTTCACCGTACACCTCGACCGACAAATCCTCCATTTTGGTTTGAAAGCGTATTTGGCGTTTTCAGAGCGAGAATGAATGCTCAAAGTGAAACTACCAGCCAATCATTTTCGAGAATTCCTGCATAGACTAAATTCTTTTCTTTTTAAAAATGCTGGCAACAGAGTCATGGATAAAAATATAAAAAAATACTTATTGAACTTTAAAAAAGAAAGTGAATCATCAATGATTTATTTGATTTTGGAACGGAATTCCATAAAAGTTGTTGCCACTTTTAAAATCATTGTACCAATTTCAATGCAAAGTATTTCAAAATTTTAGCTAAAATTATTAAAATCGCAATCATTCAATACGTTCTGTAAAGTAAGTTGTAATAAAATCTATCCTAATTATAATGTTTTAATTTCCCAAAATAATAATTATGTTTAATGTTTGAATGATGTTCATTGTACACATTATTTTTAAAATAAATAGAGAGCTTCATCTATTACTCGATGAAAATCCGTTTATTGTAGGTAGTCAAAACTAAACTTCAAAATATTCCCAAAGTTTAAAAATGGTCACTAATTAAAAGAAAATAAATACCTATTAGTCATGTCGGCTAGGGCTAATTATTAAAGCAAACAAAAACTATAAACAGTAATTACCTGTCGATAAAACGTATGACACAGAAGTAAGAGGTCTGAAACAAAAGCTTCTAAGATAAAAGTAATTCAAAACTGTCTTCTGCATTTTTTAAATTAAGAGATAATTAAATTGATTTGATTAATGTCTCGAATGGTCAATGTTCCCTTCAAAAGGAAACAAGATTGAGGTCATCTGACTTCTCAAAAAATAGCGAGGCTACGTCTATATCACTTGAACTATATCTACAGACAAAGTTTTGTTTTGTTGATGGGTTTTGTCGGTTTTTATCAAAGTGAGAGGGTTACTTCTTATTTATATGTCTGTGAAGGGTTATCACGTTTTTACCTATTCTAATCTTTGGTTGATATTTTCTTATCTATACATATAGATTCCTACATTTTCTTTTTAATCTGGAACTGATTAGCTGTCGATGTCAAATTGACAATAGATTATTCAAATTTTAAACGTCAGTTCTAATCTTTTTCTTTCACATATCAGTTTGAATTAAAAAATAATTATTCTCTTCTTATTTATTGATCAAAACATTTCATTTTCCTCAGACACACAAGGATAGTGAAGACGTTTACATTCCATTATTTGTATTCGGCTGTGTCGTCTGTCCGGTTATCCAGACCGGTCACAGTTACTTTGCCACATATTAGGTTTTTCTGTGGGTTTATTTGATATTTTTACCTTCTACATTGAAGTACTATTAGATAAAGAAACTAAGGTATGTTGTTCAGATTAAAATTTCTATATTTTTTGGATCTTTTTGTTTTTTTCTGCTGAATAGGACTTTCAAATCTCCCAAATATATTTCTTTTCAGCACAGCGATTTTTATCATTTCTTATAGCTTTTATCACTTAACAGCTACTACTATGATTTACGTTATCCATTTAGAGCAGGCTCGTACAATATGTAATTATCATCATCATCATTACAATATAAAAATGTTTTTTTTTTGATGAATAATTCTTTCTTTCGTTCTTTGCCTTAGATGAGTGGCGATAAAAATGTTATTCTGGTTACTGGGGGCTCTGGGCTTGTCGGACAAGCAATCAAAACTGTAATTGAGGAAGAGAATGCCACTGGAGAATCAAGTGAAACTTGGGTATTCTGTGGGTCTAAAGATGGTGATCTTCGGTAAGATTTTATTGCTTAAAGTACAGTGGCAAGCACCTATAATTGACTTTTATGATGGCATTGTTATCACAGTGAATTTAAAAAGTTACTACATATATGTATGCTGTGTTTATGTAGATCTGTTGTGGTATTTCAGAGACAGGGCTCAAACAGAAGCATTATTTGACAAGCACAAACCCACCCATGTTATTCATTTGGCAGCAATGGTGGGAGGATTGTTCCACAATATGGCACACAACTTAGATTTCTTTGTGAGTTACTTTTACTACCCTAATATATTGTTTAGAGCCCTTTTTCTGTCATGTAATAAATAAACTTTAATAAATAGTTATATGTGATACATTATTGGGCTTAAAAAATATGATACACTGAAAATTATACTGTCTAAATATTTTGTAATCCAGTAATTATTAATTACTTTACTAAGTTTATTTATTTAGACAGAAAGAGTGTCATTGAACTTTCAACAGATTTTGAATATATTCATTTTTAATTCCAGAGAGAAAACATGGCAATAAATGATAATGTGCTGCACACAGCCTATAAGCACAAAGTTAAGAAGGTGGTCTCTTGTCTTTCTACTTGTATATTCCCCGACAAAACAACATACCCCATTGATGAAACTATGGTAATCCTATTTGAACTTTTTATTTTACGCAAACATACTATCTATATCTGAAGTATATCTTTATTCTGGTAGATGGAAAAAAAAATCTTAAGTTAATAATTACATGGGAAATGTTTTTCAAAGATACATACTGACAAACATAGAGTTTCTGCTGTATATTTCTTACAGTGACAGTTCTAAGGATAAGGAATACAGAACATGTGAATACTTCCTCAATACCTATGTATAAGTTTGAATGATTGATTTATACAATAAATATTATATTCCATTGGAGCAAAACAGCAATATAAGATGCTTTAATTGTTAATTGCAGGTACACAATGGACCTCCACATTCTTCCAATTATGGATACAGTTATGCCAAGAGGATGATTGATATATTAAATAGGTATATATTATTATTATTTTTGCCTTAAATATTTGAGTTTTTGCTTTGAAGACAGGTGAAAATTAATTTTCAACAACTTTTGTAAACCCTACAGTTATCAGAAAAAAAAATTACAAATCATGCAGTTTTTACTGTGATAACAAAAACATGAAATGGCACTACAATATTACTATGTACTGAAACGGTCTTGCTTCATACTTCCTGCGTTTATCAGTTAGTTGTAATTATTTTTTCATGTAACATGAATTCCTGATAAGAGGTGATAATAGTACAAACCTAAGTTTAAGTGTTTGATAATACATTATTTCATATTAGGTCTTTGAAATTGTGTACATTTATATTTATTGTTCCTTTTTTATATCTTCACTATTAGTTGATTAAGATTTAATGTATTGTAGATAACCCATGGCACAATGGTTATTTTGTTGTACCACCATTCAGTGGGGTCTGGGTTCAATGCTCAATAAATGTTGAGTTTGCATTTCTGGTCTGTCTGGTTGTATCATTTGTTTATTTGTATTGTTCATGACGACCATGATAAGGAATCTTAGTAGCTCTATGTGTAGTGTGTATATTATGGATTGAACAATGGATATGTCTATTTACAAGCCAATAATGGAGCATTGAATGACGAGGTTAGTGTTCTGGTATTGATTTAGGTTTGTCATTCAAAGCATCGATGACAGGGATTTTATTGGGGCTAATTTCAAATTATTTACTTCGTCCTACTAACTAATAGCTTACTTAACAAATGATATGAGTATATGTAGCGTTATTTAGTATCTGTTCGTCTGTCTGTCGTGCTTTGTCGTATGCCCAAGAGGGTAAAGTGTTGATCTGTCTGACATGTCGTGTTGTCTGTGCCTCAGAGGATACAGCGAGCAGCACGGGTGTCGGTTCACGTCGGTGATCCCGTGCAACGTGTTCGGGCCGCACGACAACTTCTCTCTGCGCTCCAGCCACGTCATCCCGGCGCTCATCCGCCGGATGGATGACGTCATTAATAACGGTTAGTGAAGTCTTTTGTAGCGATACTTCGTAGTGGAATTTTGAGATGTTAAATGTGTTGAGGGGGTAAAATGATAAAGACAGACAAGTAAGTGGATGGAATGAAAAAGCATGAAATCGGATTTTCTGTTTTTATTTAATTAACTTTTAACTTAACCAAACAGGGATCAAGTGTTGAACCCCTTTCATCAAAAATGTAATTTAGGGAATAAAATAAAACCCACATCGTGCGATGGAAAAGGTCGTCAGACCAAAGACCAGTACGACATACAGTTGACGTCCAAAGACATCGAGAGAGTATTTCGTATTTTGACCAAAAAGTTGAAAGCTATATTAAAAACAAACAATATGAAAATGTATTGTCAGGTGAATCGACATTCACCGTGTTGGGCAGCGGCAAGCCACTGCGGCAGTTCATCTACTCCCTGGACTTGGCGCGCCTCTTCGTGTGGGTGCTCCGGAACTACGACAGTGTGGAGCCCATCATACTGTCAGGTATACTTATACTTATCATCATCACAATCCATGACTGTTCAACTGCTAGGCTCGGGTCTCCTCTCACAATATAGTTATCATACCACACAGGTATACAGGCCGTAGTTAGCCACGCAGGCTAAGTGTGGATTGGCAGACTTCACACACCTTTGATAACCTTATGGAGAATTCTCAGGTGTACACGTTTCCTATCAATCAGGATCAAATAATGAAGCAAATTAGTAAGGATAAATAATTTTGAAAGATTCGTTTAATTGATTGAGCCACATTTCATCACTGAGTGGAAAAGGTTTTTAACACAAAATTATGTTAATTCATTTCAGTGGACGAACAAGACGAGGTGCCAATAAGCGCAGTGGCCCACGCCATTGCGCAGGCGCACGGATTCACCGGACAGATTGTGTACGACACCAGTCAGGCCGACGGACAGTATAAGAAGACCGCGTCCAACGCGAAACTGCGCTCTATGCACCAGGACTTTAGGTTCACTCCCTTCCAGCAAGCCATCCAACATACTGTGGACTGGTATAAACAGAACAGGGACAGCGCTAGGACGTAACAGTAGTCAAATATGTATAGAGATGTATGTGATATATTCCTATTTAATTATTGTATAGTGAATTATGCGCGAAGCGATGATTAAAATTATATTTTAAAGCAAGGTTGTAAGTTTCATTTTAGAGTTTTGGTGTTTTTATAGTACAATGAATTTATACTAATTCTCCACACATTCTAAACATTGGTGACTGCTTGTCATAAATACTATATGGAAACTAGAAAAGTTAACATTCTGTATTTATGACTCTCCAAACAAAACAAATAAATTATGAGATATGAATGGGTTCTACTTTAACAGAAAATCTCCAATATTGTTTATATCCAGGTGCTTGATAGTAAAAACAACAATAATAATAATTTAACATTTATTACAAAAGTTTACTTATCTAGCCTGCAGATGGGGTTGGCCTGGACCATCTGCAGGTCTACTTTAGGCCCCACGAGGTCCCGAATGTTGTTGAGGCCGTATTTGATCATGGTGGGCCTCTCCAGCGAGAGGCCCCACGCTATAACGTTCACGTCTTCCGGGAGCCCCATCGGTAGTAACATCTCTGGACGGAACACTCCTGAGTTACCTATTTCTATCCACTTTCCGAGACCTGGAAAAGATGTATATAATTATGTTTCATATAAACAAATAGTATCAGTATGGTTAAAAATTTAAAAAAGAGTTTTAATTTCTGTAATGATTTTGAGATAGTTTTTATTGTCCTGACATCCATTTAACACACTCATCACTACATGACACATCTATATCTATACCAATCTTCTATACCAATAAATAAAATTGAAGTGTCTGTTTGTAATATTAAAATAACCGCTTTAAACTAAATGTATACGTATGTATACACGATACACATACCGAAATGACATTTAAAAAAATTTTGTCTGTCTGTCTGTTTGAGCCGGCTAATCTCTGAAACGGTTGGACCGATCTTGACGGGACTTTTACTAGCAGACAGCTGATGTATCAAGGAGTAACTTAGGCTACTTTTTTTACTTTCGTTTCGGCGTGGGTTTCCCGAAGCGAAGCGAGGGCGGGTCCACTAGTTTTAAGTAAATTAAAATTGAAGACCCAAGGTATTCATTAATGCCAAATGGCCAATCTTTCTATTATAAAGCAATCACAGTTACGACCTTTATGATTTCTTCCGTCGATATAAAGACAACTCTGGTTATCATACCGGTGTGATAAGCAAAGATCTCCACACTGGGTTCAGTGTAGGGGTTGTACGCCGGCTTGAACCTCAGCTGCTGGAAGCCCAGACGGCTGAAGAAGGAGCCCAGCACGGACAGCAGGTCGGCCAGCGCCAGCCCGCGCCCCGCCACCACGCCCTCCACCTGGTGGAACTCTGCCAGGTGGGTCGCGTCCAGGGTCTCGTTGCGGAACACCTGGAAACGTCACATGGTTATATTGGGAACTAGACGACACCCGCGGTTCAACTGGAACACCTGGAAATACCAGCACCGTACAGGTGTCTTGATACGAAACGGGAGTAGATTAAAAAAATTGGCGTGCATAAGTTTAGTTTTTTTTTATTTATTTAGACGTCGCCTGCGGTTTCACCTGTGTTAAACTAGTATTCATCTCAAGGAAACCCTTTCCTATTATAATCCAGGTCATTTTAAGTGCTAAGTTAAATTCCAATGCATTTAACCATTGATGTTTGATTCAGCCACATATACTCCGTTTTTCTTCAGTTGTCTTATTTAGTAAACAAAGCTTTAATACATCGTATTGAAAATCTCGCTGATAGATATTCTTTTACTGATTTCTGAACGCATCATATCCCCACCTATGTTCCTATCCAATTTCCTAATACTTGGGGGTAGAAGAATATATATCGCGTTTCTAGTTCTGCTGTCAACCGCCGAGTAATCAGGTCGAGCTACATTTGTTCCCTTCGAAATAACTCAAGGTTCAGCGAAATTAAGCCAAAATATCAAAAACCCAGTGTCATCGTGCAGTGCGAGTGATACGAACATTTCAGCAAATCATCATATGGTGGATATCGAAGAATCGGAGTGCGTGCGCGTATTTAACATCTCTACGCGGAATCGGTGAACCAGGTATTCCTTTTACCCGAATTCTTTGTTTTATCCAACACTCGCAATTTCACTATTTGCACATTGTTCGAATAAAATATTAACAATTATGTCACTTCATTTATCACTTAAACATCGGTTTACACCAAAACTGCATTGAATTAACAAGTAAATCACACAAAAATCTCGAAACACGATAATTATTTCGATTGAACTTGCACAGATAAGTTATGGTCAGTA
>LGAG01000159.1:579023-609908 GCA_001278395.1 Lerema accius
TACAGACAGAATCATTACTTATTTCATGCATAAGTCCGCTAATTTGACCAGCATTATGGCTTCCTCGGACTTCGGAAGAGCCGTAACATATTAAATGCTGCCTTGCTTTCTTCGGAGGGCTATTGATCACGAATCCTACGGCAAATGTGTGACGGCTAACTTTAAAAACAAAGCGCAGACAAAAATTGGATGGATGACCGCTAATGAAAGAACTTTATGAACATTTTACAGTCGATAAAATTTGCTGCTATACATAAATTATAGTAGTCGTAAAATCTTATCAAAAGCTTTCGAATGTCCTAAGTTTTTTTTTTTTAAGTGACTTGTATGGACAGGGTAAGGTTGCCAATACATATTGATTGTAATTGATTAAACTTGGCCTTTAAGTAAGGTTTAATGAAGGAGCTTTGACAATTTTAATAAGCGTGTAGACAATCTTTGCACCTCGAGATAATCATGCGTTTCGTATAATTTACACATTAATGTCATTTAATTCTAATCAATAGATATAATATTGGCACATGGCATAACCCGATCGGGAGGCAAAGTCTAATATCAGTAAATCCGATCACCTATAATCTCACTGCAAAAAGTATCTATCTACTCGCAATAGATATGATAGAATGTTCTAGAGCGTCACTGCGATAATCGTCCTTAAATACACTGAGTTAGGGTTGAACGTTTAGCTCGACTCCCGGCTGTTTTCGCTGGAGCCGACGGCGCTCGGATGCGTCGCAGTCGACGGCGTCACTTCCGGGGCCACGATGAGGCCCTCCTTGATTCTCTTCTTCTGCTTCATCCTTCTATTCTGGAACCAGATCTTGACTTGCGTCTCGTTCAGCTGCAGAGCCGAGGCTATCTCTATCCTCCTCGCTCTGGTGAGGTACTTGTTGAAGTGGAACTCCTTTTCCAGCTCCGTGAGCTGTTTGTTGGTGAAGTTGGTGCGGCCGGTGTTGTTGAGGTTGAGCAGCGGGTTGGCCAGGATCTGGCTGCCCGTGGGTGTCCGCAGGCCGTCCTGTGGGCTCCCCAGGACCCCCTGGCTGACGAACTCCGCAGGCGGGATCATCAGCTTAGGGGCTGAAAAGGAAATAATTTTATTAGATGTTATGTTCTTACAAAATTTTTTAAAACATGCTACGATAGTTAAGTATGGGTTACAATAAAAAATCAACGTTTTTGTGTCCAGGTAAAAACGACGATCGCCGAGACGCATTAAAAAATAGACATGTTTTCGTAATGCAAAATCTTGCACTAAGTCAAACATCAAATACCAATGCGTTTTGCAAGTGGAGTGAAAAGACCCGACGTAGTTTTTATAAATGTTTGCGGAAACAGGTTTGTTTGCATGTCTCATTGCTGTTTTAACACAAAGAGCTGTCCGTGGGAGCAGCGAAGCGTCCTCTAGTGACAGGTGTCAATTTTTTTCTAATTCGAGAGAAGCGATGCGATGGATAAAAGATATTTCAATATTGGCTTAACGCGCGGCGGCGCCCCGCGGCGCGGTGTCCATCCTGCCTCCTCACTAATGTGAAGTTTTGACGTTTATTTGTAGGATAGTAAACAGGACTGTGGTCTGTATGTCGTGGGCACAGCTCACAGATCACAGCTCGCTAGACAATGCTCGTCTCGGATCATTGTCAGTCCATTTCCGAGTTTTTTGCGCGGTTAAGTGAGCGTATGATTTGCAAGTTGAGTGGATTAGTGTTTCTGATTAATGGTTTTAAAATTAAATGTGTACTCTGGCGATAAAAGCGTTAAGTATTGGTTGCAAAGATTATCTTTCTTTCAGACTAGATAATAAAATTATTTAGTCAAGGATTTGGCGACATACTTATTTTGAATGAAATCTAATCATCTAGACATTTGGTTTACGTCTTCATTAATGGATCGTACACATTACAAAAGATTAGGTAGGTATACTAAAATCTATTATTTTGTATTCTAATATCGTATTGTTGATACAGTAAGATGAAATAAATTCGTCGCTTCCTAATGCGGAACCCTTCTGTCTGTATCACATGTTTCCTGTCCGGTAATCCTTCCTATCTAATTGCCAGCTGTCACGTGACAACTATCACACGTCACGGGACACCAAGCTTCTGTCAGGGGTCACTAGACCGATTTCAATACTAAGACTTAATCTACCAAATGAAGAAATATATTAGATTTTAGACTCTACTTTGTCTTAATTTAATTTTCTATCATTATAATTTTAACTTCTATTATAGGTATTAATAAAGTTTGCTTTTATAATTTAGATGTCTGAATTTGGATGTTTTCTTTTCTTTATATATTCTAAGTTCTTCGGATTAAGATACAACTTTGCACTTAGACTATGTCCTGGTTCAAAACATAGTCCGGGAAATGGATTCCTTTGGGATGAAACTAGTATTAAAAAAAGTACTTTTCCGTAGACAAATTCAAGTTAAGCAAAATGATAAGTCATTGACCGCGGGTTAATTCACAGGTGTGACTCAATAATAAGTGCATTCACAAATATCAATCTATTTCTTTTAGAGGTCGTTGTACTTTCTATCGTCTAGACTAGATCTCCGTAGGTCTAAAGTGGACAATATAATGCATATCATACATTCATTGCTCTGTGTGCATATCAGTAAGGTTTAAATTAATCTGACTACTTAGATTACCCTAGTGTTTACGACTATTAACCGTCCCGATATTCCTTATTAACCGTGAAAATTTTAGGTAGTAATAAAAATTTGATTTAAGCTTTACATAACTAAACTTTAATAAAATTACAAAAATAATATTGATTTCATCTTTTAGTAATTCGTTTTACCTTAATTCCTCCTGTATTCTTCAAATACACTTTATTTCATTCTATATTTTTAATTCCTTTTAATTACCTTTTAATTATTTTTTAATTATATGATTCTATAATAATTACATAACCTTAAATTAAACCTCTATGTATACCTACGCAGCATGCCGAAAAACAGTAGGTATGAATAAAAAATGAAACCGTAGCGCTACGAACGCGTTGATGTCTAAAATTGCGCGGTTACGCAAATTTACTCAGCAAATATTTTCATAAGATCCTCCCCTTGTAAGTGATATCCCTCCGAAGGGCCCCGGCCGGGGGTCGGCCAGTACTATTTATTGTGCCCCTTATCTGTTCCCGAGCGATTGATGTAAATTCTACCCGAATTATCTCCTACTTGATTTAAAAATCATTACTAAAATATCTCGTGGGGCATGGATAGTTGTGAATAATGATTTCGGAGTACCTATTGAACCTACCTACCTATTGAATTTTATATTTTGAATTGATTTACTCAAAGAAAAATATTTAGTAAAGACATCTAACTAATCGTAAAGACTAAATAATTATTTATTTTCTTTAAAACAATTCCACAGACAAAAAATCTCGTTAAAGTTTAAAGTTTTGGTGTTGTGTAACAAAAGAATAAATCTAAAATTTACAATTTCATATTTCTTGCAGTTTCATTAAAAGCTGATAACAAGTATTGTCTTAGTTGAGCGAATACTGAATGATTTATTGTACTTACCTAATATGTAATCTGTTTAACAACGCAAGTATGTAAGAGTCAGGTGTTTGTTTTACAGATCGATTACTTTTTTACACCATTAAAGTAAGTTTTTATTTATCTGTATATATGATCTTTTATAAACCACGCAACATTAATATTGTTACCAGTTTATCTTAATGTAATTTATAATTTATTAAAACCATGTTGTTGTTATTGTTACGAAGCGAAGCAGTTCGTAAAAATTACGAAAAAAACATCGTGGACTTTGGAAAATTCACCGGAGAATTAGATAATTTTACAATAACTTTCCGCCCGACGAATATGTGTTAACATAGTAGCTAGTCTATGCAGCGTAAAGATGCAATCTCGGAGCAAACTTGCTAGTTTTTCCTAATAATTTATTATAATGAAAACATTCTCCGGCCGTCGTATGCAAGATAATATCTTTTGGAACCAGCCACTTTTTACATTGCATTCATTACGATGATTGAGGAGTAGTGAAGAATCACTTACAATAGAAGTAGGTACGTGATCAGGTTGTTAGCATATTCAATTTAGTCATATGATACGCGGTGTTTGTTTAATTACAGAGTAATGTAACGTGCGAATTTGATTTTTTATGTGTTTTTATCCGACTGCGGAATGAGGGAATGTTTTTCGTTTGATTTGTCTTATTTTATTGATCTCGAATGCAAAAAGAGGAGTGTTATGTTTGAGTGTGTATGTGTGTGTCGCGGCTCCTTAACAAATGGGCCGATTTTTGTTTTTTTTTTTAAAGCTACAGTGGTTATGATGGTCATAAACCAATTTAGGTACCTTAACCATTTTCGTGATATTTACTTTATGGTTTGTCTTTTGCTCTTAGATGTCTTAATAATTTCAAATTTTTCTCATTTCCTTGCGTCCCAAAAACCGCCTAAATGCCCTAATAAGCAGTGCCTCTACGGTACTTTGGAACTCGAGAATTTTCGATTCAATACGATTCGAACGGAGCTTTCAAAGCGCCTTCTGATAAAAGTTGTTATCACGCCGTTCCTCCTACACACAGATTATCCCTCAAAGGTTCGGGCCTGGAGTGGAGTATCTAATACGAACGTGAAATATTAATAATTCTGCTGGTCGTGCATTATGTGCCGCGACAGCCCATGACGGATCACCGTGAGGAAAAAATGTGTATTTACTGAGGGGAGGGCGGCGAGGGAAGGGGCGCGGGGGGTGACTCATGGTTTCAATGCAAAAATTCTGCAGGAAAATTGTACGGAAATATTATTGCTTTCTTTGCCTGATTTAGACGTACAGGTCGGTTGTACTTGTACCTATAGTCGAATATAGTTCCACTGAGTGGATTAAACATTTGTTTGTGTACCGTGCGCATTGTATCCATAAGTTCAATACCATAGTTGCCAACCACACATATTCAGCTCCTAGAATTACCGATCGGTAGTAAGATCGTAACATCAAAACAACGACACGTAACCGACAATATAAATACATATTTATTATGATAAAAAATTGCCCTTAAATTGGCAACTACAAGTGCAGCAATAAAGCTCAGTAGCCTCGCGTACAAACAAGCTTATACGTCATTGTTTTTATTTTAATAAAACAATGCTCGACACTCGATAAGGCCGGCCGAAATTGGAAAGGCTGTAAACACGCGGCGCCGCGGCAATATGTAGTAAGCCTATAATCCAGCGCCGCGCAATCGCTGATACGGAGACACTTGCAACTCATGGCCTTTTGGTTATTATTTTTGGATATTACATTCGTGGTTTTCATACATTTTTTGTACCTGATTCGTATCTTTTTGAGCTATTCAAATATGGCGATAGGCCTGTACTTAAGACACTAGTTAACACTGATCACTTCTGACTAAGGAAGCCTAGAATATAGGTACTCCATCGTATGGATTGGCGATGGGGCTACGGACCAACTCAAGTGTCGGAAGTTTTCATGTCACCTTTAGTCCACCGCCATTGCTTAACGAATGTTATCAAACGATAACAATTACGAAGGTTGTACATGTCCTCTGAAACACGGAAGCGCTGAAAAAATGTTGCCTCTAGCGGTCACATGTTCACTTTCCAATCTCTCCCGCAGTTGCTTCGATTAGGTACTTAGGATTGGCTTAAACCGTCGGGATATCTGTGCTTTATTTAGGCATTCCGGCTGATAATATATGTCGCTATGACTAGGTTGCCTTCTTCACATTCTAAGTTATATTTTTATAGTAATCGTAATTGCCATAAGATCCTTCTATCATATAAATGTATCATTCAAATCATAATGACGTATTTGCGCACCTTACCTATTCATGAATTAAAGATGTCAGGATATAAACTACTACGTATACCTAAGTGTAGGTACCTAAGCAAATAAAAATGGCTGCGAATTATAAAACTTAATTTTAATGGCGTAGCCGGGTAGCAGGTACCTACATTTATCCGTCGCGTAAAGAATTAATTTGTCATTGTCAGTAATCGAGTCTGAAATCTGAACTGTTGAAATATCAACACCTTGCTTCAGCCTCAAGATACCGACATGCGAGCGTTTGCACACTACAGTTGCTAAATCAATTAATAAAGTACGTATCAGAATTTCAGATAATTTAAAGCGAAGAACTGGTAGCGATACATCATATCTACCGATATCATCGCGAATAATTCCGAACGCCTCTACTTCATATTTAAGTAACGCATTTTATTGTATACGATACGATCGCCGTCCTTCTGTCATCCATATCCACGGTAAATTGAAACGTCAGCTGCCTCCGCATGAATTTTTTATTATGTACACCCATTTTTCGGGTAAAGAATTTGAGCAAACATGGCCGTGCAAACGGTGAAAAAAATATTGTAAACGCATCTGCCGCATTGTCCAATTCTCGGCCAATGGCGGCGCGTCCGCTCCCCTAGCTGTCATTTAACTGTCAGAGATCCCGAGTGTTCGAAATTCGAATGTTATTTTTTTCTGAGCTCGAAGGGCGTTGACGTGGCAGTACACGGTTAGTCGTGTACAACAATTGAATTGATTGAATTATGTTCGGTTGTGTCGAAGTTGCGTTATGGATTGCCACCCGCATTGCCGTTCGCCGAGTAAATAAGGGGTTATTAGGCCTATTAAACATTCGCGAAGTTAAAAGCCGTAATGTCGTTATTACAAATTAAACAATACTCATCTCATTACTACTTTAGACTCTGGATTTTTTTTCATTGACAGCTTAATAATTCAGCGACTTTAAGAAGAATCTGATAGCCATTGTATATTATTTCCAAAAGAAGGAATGAAGAAATAAGTTCCCTAAACTTAAAATCATGGATTAGATGCTCTTCTTTCTCCCAAAATAGAGATTAATAAACAATCAAATCTTGCACTTAAACCTGACCATAATGTGTTAATTGAACAGCCTAAACCTGATTTAATACGCACAATTGACGCAAGAACAATGCAAGCAACAGATAAAAACCTCGGAGGAAAAGCACTGACGACAAATATTAGCAAATCGCGTAATGGATTAGCGCTGTAAGCGGCCTTCTTCTATTACATGCTCGTGTAAACACTGCCTCAAAAACCCACAAAAACTAACCGCGCAATATTTTGCGCACCATTTCATGTTTTCTAAGCCTTTCGATTAGTAAAACGTCCAATAAGTACCTACCTGTCAATCCATCTATTCCTCTTGAAATATTTCTTCCATATAAAAGTTTCATATTAAAAATTAATGCTTTCATTTCTGATAATCCTTTTACAATATATTGACTGCTGTACTGTACTGTGTACTAGTAGAAATTCTTGCACATGTAATTATAGGGAAATTACTTAAGAATAGGACAATAGAAGGACTACCTGACCGTTATCTATTTCGAGTATGACGCGGGTGGACTAAATAAGGGCGAGATTTGAACTTATAAACTCGTTACAAAATGAGGGATGAATACCGCGAGGGTTGTCTTAAGTGGCTAGTTAAGGTAACTAAGTTGTCTAACGAGACGATGAGGTCGCGTAGCGACTGACTTAAAAAGAAATAAAGCGCTGTCTGGCGCATGTGCCTTGACTGCTCATTTCCAGTTACTCTTTATGAATATTATAATAACAGCTTATTTGCATACCTAGAATCAATTCCCACAACAAAAACCATAATTTTAAAATCATGCCTTATAAACACATCGTATTTCTGGTAGAAAACAAATCCGAAATCCGGCGAACTGGCAAGTTGCTCAACAAACATTTGATATACGTAATGGATTAGCGGTGTACCGGCCTTCTACTATTACGGCCTCGTGTGCAAACACTGCCTTTGTCGGTCTGGGCCAAGCTGGACCATGTTTACCCAACTACCTAAGTGGTGAAACTATATACCTTTGACTGACTTCTAATGACAGGAATTATATATGCACAGTTTAGCTGGCCATCATGTAATATTCAGGTTGATTATCCACCACAGGTTGGTTTTGAAGGGAAACTGGTGGAAGAGTATTTACTCTGCTATGCTAATCATTTTGCTTAGAACACAGTCCCAGCTCCAAAGCGGTAGGCATGGACACCGTATGGTTTTAGTGGGTTCGAGTCCCACATGCCTCTCCGGCTTCCCGTAGTCGGATGTACAAGACGAGGGTCTTTCCACACGTTTAAAAAGTGGTGGAAGAGTAAATGGTTTACTGTCCAATCCACGTATTAAGATCGACAAAACTTAATGAATTTGAATGAAACTGAATGAATTTTCGTTTAACGGTGACAGCTAGGACCGACGGTTAGCGTTCTGAAGCTGAACGAAAACAAACTCAAGTAATATTGTCACTAGCAGCCACCCATCCACTTCCCGACCACGCCCGCAGTTGCTTAACTTTGTCGATCACTGAGGATCGACGCAATTCGCCGGGTATGGGAGCTTCAATAGGCAGGCAGTAGGCAATAACTTAGTAAAAATAAATTAACGGGAGTGTATGGTCACGGGAAATATATCCTTCTCGTTTGTCGGCTATTTGCAGAAAAAAATTTAACAAGTTAAACATAACAGGTAGTACCTAATTCCAGAAAACATTTAATTGGGTAAGCTGATAACAAAGCGATCAAAATGGTCATCAATCATTGGTAGAGGTCACCGTCCGTCAAATCTTATTTTATTAATTAACGAGGTAATTAATTAACCGGCTACTTAATGTTTTGTGTATGACCATTAACAGCCCGATGTTACAGTTATCTGAGATAACAGTTCAACAAGTATTGAATTTTTTCGTGGTTTAAGTAACTAAACGTGCAGGTGGGTCGTGTATAGATAAATAACAGATAACCGACGTGGTTCATGATTATTATGATAACCAAGAGCGCTATAATTTCGGTTTAAGTAAAGGAAACGATGGAATTCTTTATTGATCTTTGGTCTAATCTAAACCAAATAATAGCTACTCGTAACTACTAAGTATGAATACCTCCTAAAAGTTAATGAAGCAAAGAGCGTACTCACCCAGCTGGTCCAGTACAATTACGTGAAAAATATGTAAAAAACGCTATCTCATTGAACTAACCTGCATTATCTAAAATTTATTAATTACCTTAGGTAATATTTTTACAATGTTATTGTCTTCAATATCCTAATGGTCATTTCAAAGGACTTCGGTGTTCTAAAGTCACCTTCAAATTAAAACGTCCTAATGAGTCGGCCAAACAACGAGAGGATCAAACATTGACACATAATATTGACAATTGTCAACCTGTGTTGTCATTTCTGTTCTCAAGTTCATGTGGAATCGTTGGGCGGCTGCGCGGGCGGCGGCTCAGACGGACTGTCGGGTTATCTTTATTTTGCGTCACTGTCAATATTGGCATAGGCTAGCTGCGTGTGCGCATCGCCACTGATGACTGTGCTCGTCTCCATTACACCCCGCCGGATTTCAAGTGTAAGGTGGTGTTAGCGGTGTAGCTAACAACTTCCTTGTACTTTCGTGTGCCTACGTATTAAGTAAGTATTAGGTTTACTCGCAACTTCGCGGGGATATTGTGCTTTACGCTTTATCCTATTTATAATTTTTACGTAGGAATTGTAATATTGCAAGGTTTTATTAAAACCCAAGCAGTAGTTTCTTCATGGCAGAGTACCAAACACCCCACAAATTTTTAAAAGATTTATTTATTGATACACGTGATTTAAGTACTTGAAGGGGTTAGATAAATAAGTAAATAGTAGTATATTTGTTGCAGTGGTAGAATGGAAACACGCGAGACATTGCACGTTGGGGCAGTCGGGGTGTAGTGAGCACCGAGAGCTTGTCTCGTGCAAACAAGCCGCCGCTCTTGATCTCGGCAGGGGGCGCGGGCTGCGGTAGGGTTGACAACCCCCTACTTCAATATAACCATCAACTGCTAGTTGCAGAACAAGCTAAGTTTATTAAGCTCAGCTCTCTTAGCAACGGCAGATTTTATGCTGACCGTACCTATATGCTACGAAAAGTGACTTGGCATAACTGAGGTATTTTAACTTAGTTTCCGCTTATTTTAGTTTCTCGTCTAAAAACGGCTTTACAATCGTATAACTACCTACTAACTTACTAGTACTAACCTGGGGCAATTACCCACACAGGAGTAAATCAGTTATTCTACGGGGGTAACGAATGACCTAATAATTAGGATCGTAGGATAAAAAGATACAGAAAAAGTAATTTGTATTGTTTGTTTTGATCACATTTTAAATGGGGTAAAATCAGTTTTTCTCGCAGGGGTAATAATATTGAAAAGGTTAGGTACCACTGTACTAGAGCTTCGCGGATTCTTTTTATTGTTGTGTGTTGTCTGTGACATCAGGACTGTACAGATCATAGTATTCGAACTAGGTACTCGTATAGTGTTTTTACAAACTAGATAAAACAATGAAGTGTATTGAAAGATTAAGAGTAAGTAGTATTGAGTGTCCAGTTGAGATGACAGCATCTCAGCCATGTCCCGATGTCCCGTCCCCGCTGTCCCCGCCGTCCCGCTGTCACTCCGCACGATTGATAGTGTCCCAGGGGACGTGTCCCCGCTCCACCCTCGTCCTTGTTGGGACAATTTTTATTTGTATCCCAAAAGTTATACAACGTACCTACATGGTTTATGCTGCTTTGTCGTTATGTAGGTACTTATATTAGGTATAATTTTATATAGGGTAAAACCCAGATAGTTGCCCCACTTTTTGTAAAAGCTGTATATTTCTAAAATATGAACTTTCTGAAAAATTTTCAGGGTGTATCTCAAAACATAGGTCTTTTGTCTTCCATAATAGCCTATTTTTAGATACATAATTGCTATAGGTTTTGAGTAAATATTATTTTATTGGACCTCTTAAAAGTGGGATAGTTGCCTCCTATGGCGGATAGTTGCCTAGCGCGGAAAAAGTTTCGGGGGATACTTGCCTCGTGCGGGGATAGTAGCCCCGGTAAGATTTTATTATGAAATAAAAGAAATTTAAATCACTTAAAGTAATTTTATTACTTAATTTTGTTTAACAGTCTTCATAATTTTCATTAAAATCGAATGAGATCTTTAATATTATTTCAAACACTACATACACACACGTAATAATCTCACATAGTTTCCAGTGTTAATTAGTTAAAAAAATCTTTAAACATGATGTACCTAATTAGTATATAATATGTGCAATTATCATAAAAAATCAACAACTAGGTAATCGACTTTGGTATTAACTTTACTTTTTCCTACAAATTAAGGATTCTAACTTTTTACATAAAATATGATGCAATAGTTTTTAAATGTTTTAGAAGTTTCATATATCTACCTAATCACATCCGACATAATTATCTCAGAGTGTTATCAATTTAAAAAAATAAAAATAAAACTTCAAACTGAATGTAAATTTAGTACTTATAAAATATTAGCAATTATCTTAAAAAATCAACAACTTGGTAATCGACTTTGGTATTAACATTACTTTTTACCACAAACAAAGGATTCTAACTTTCAACACACTTACTTACTTAATCACTGTACCTAAGGGCAACTATCCGCAAAAGTAAGTAGGGCGACTATCCTATTCGATAAGGATACTTGCCTTTTTTATTTCCGAAATAAATAAAAATGATTAAGCAATAAAACTTAATAAACAATGTACTTTAAACTCAACTGCATCCAAACACACAAAAAGTTGACTACAATTACGGTCAGTATAAAAAATACTCAATAGAAATGGCTGACCAATATAATTATAACGCCCGACAACGTTACGCCGCCGAAGATTTTTACACACCCTGGCTAAACACACCCACGTATTCCGATGGCTTATGCGGCACCGAGGCCTGGGCGAGGGCCACTACGTATTGTAATAAAGCATCAACGCAACTTATTGCTCTAACATTGTAAAATAAGAACTGTGGCAACTATCCCACTGGGGCAAGTATCCGGGTTTTACCCTACTTTTTATACAAATTCATTCACATCTAATAGGTTTTAATTGTGGCCCTGAACCATACTCTGTCCTGTTGTAATAACCACAGTGTTTATTAAAATCGGACCTGTCGCTTAGGATTTAGTACGAAACTCACATGTGCCTATGTTTTAATTTTTAATACAAATAATGAACGGAAACTCCGTGTAATACGTGTAGGGCTTACCTACCTACTATTCATATTAAAATAGTTCAGATATTATTGACATCAATGACTTATCTTTCTAGATCTCAAATGTCTACGAGTACATCTAACAAGTAGTCGTACCTAACGTAGGACACGTTTTATAAGCAGTGGCCTAGTAGCCCTACCCTACTATCTAGATGCCTAGAATACATAACTGACACAGAAAACTGATTATCATTCTTTGACAGTTAGTTTAATAGGTAGATACTGTGTAAGCGTAGAGTTTAAGTTATTCAGAGATTACTAAAACTGACGTGAATAGGTTTTAAATTTAATACCAATTATACCAATACCAATTGGTAATAAATAGTCTCAAAATGGCGGCGCTTCCCTCTCCACCGCATGCGATTTTTCACTGTTCTCGCTTATTGTAATTAATTCTTTAATCCTTAGCTATCTAGTGGTGTAATTTAATTTTGAATGGAGACGTCAAATCCGAAACTATACCTAATGCCAAACTGCATTTCACGATTTTGTCATTAAGTTTTTAGGATTGCCCCCGTATGACAGCAAATTTAAGGACGTATTCTCGTCAAAAAGTACCTACCTCTGTAGCTCTGTACCTACTCTTATAATACGTAAATAAAGTATAGACTATAGTCGATATAGCTGGGTAGTTGTTGTGACGAGTTGTGTATACAAGGTGATTGTGCCCGTTATCGCACATTTGGCGATATCTCAAGAAGTGGCGTCGATTGTAGCGCAGATTACAGATAATACAATCTCGACGTCACATCCGGGTTACGTGATTTCATAAATCTGTGCTATCTTCGCACTTTTATGGTATACACTCGTAACTTGTCAATGTGTAGACACTTACTTTGTCAATAAATCTATCAGTATTGGTATCGATTTGCGTAAACATTATGAAATGTTTATTGGATGTTTGATCAGCTGGCCTTTTATTAGAGTAATGTTATGAGGAAAAATTTTTACTCTTTTAATTCGTTACATTACATTTAACTTTTTATTTATGTAATACACACGTTTTATGTTTCGAGGGAGTAGGTACTTCAATCAAATAAGGAAATTCATAAATGTTTAGATTTTTCTATTTGTACTTAAATACTTTATGTAGACCGAACAATGGTTATTTAAATGGCACCAAAAACTTAACTTATATTTATTTATTAGTTTAGCCTGTAAGTCGGCAATATTGGTAAAAATAGTACAAGAATCGTGAGTGTTTGAATGTGGTTTAAACATAGGTGGTAGTGATGTGTTATTTGTGTTGTCCATGCCACTTGCGACACAGGGAATCCTACTGCGGGGGTACGAGTGTGTTAGCGTTTATTTATTTATTTTTATGTATCATGACATAAGTGTTGTCAAATCACATCTCTAATCGGGACATGAAACTTGAAATGTGACAATATGATTTATTTTCAGCCTTAGATACAAGTATATCTGATTGTTGGACAATAAATCACGTAGCCAATACATCATCTTGATAATAATATTCGGACATTTGCAACACTAAAGACTACGATGACCATCAAAACATAGCACAGATTTGCTCAGATTTGTTTTAACCACGTGCCGCCGAATTTATTAAGTTGTACTCGAAAACAGCGGAATAAAAACTTATGTAAAATTATATTTTAAAATCTTCTGGTCTCCAAGATAGTCAAAACTGTAGAACCAACATCTTCGCTTATTTACAAAAACTATAGTTTCTAGTCTAGTCAAGGCTTAACATACCTATAAAACCTATTTATCCGACGACTTATATGCGCAATGTTTGCCATGTCGGTTCGCCGCTGAATAGGTCCTGGTTTCGATTCCTAGCTAGGCAAAAATTTAAACAAGGAATTAAATTTTATATTCTAGCCCTGGGTGTTTAATCCTAACAAAGAATCCTAGGTTCGGTAACCGTCGTAGGTAGCTACTAAAGTGGTCTGGGTATCTTTACCTACCCAATATCTAAATTTTTTTTAACAATGTAATTGACATTATCGATGGATTGGGCAAAAACAACGTATCTATTGAGTCACGCCAATACATTGACGACACGTAGATAACTTCACAACTTTGCTAGAATTTCTCTGCTAATCATTATGGGATATCTATTGTTCTGAATTCTAATGATGCCGATAAAAAGTCGCTAACCATTTGTTTCATGCGAGAGGCTTGTACGATTTGATAAGACCTTTTATGTGGGTGCATATTTTTCTTAAGTTATTATTATAATTAATATAATTATCATTACTAAACTACGATAAATCTGTAAAAACCTTCTCTCAAAAATATTTGTAGGTAGAACAAAAAGCTATACCTACTTCAAAAGCTTAATAATAACTATTACATAATGGTGTAAAGGATATCAAATATTTCAAAGATACCTACTACTATTAAGATTTGGCCACAAGAATTACCGCCACAAAACATTTAAGTTAGAAAACCAAATTAAATACACACTAATTTTAATTTTATAATAGTGAATATGAAAGATAATATTATTTATACTCGTACTTGCATTTCGTAGTGAAATTGATTCTTCATAATAAGTAAAGGATGATTTTCGAAATTACTTCAATGCGATTAGTGCCTAAATGTACCTACCTAATGTGGTGATTGTATGAAAAGTATAAACGTTAACTGAGTTTTATCTGAACAAGGTCACGAGATACACATCTACCAGCCAAATATATCTGGAGTATGTAACATGTATTGGAGTGTGTACTCGGTGATATCGACAAATCTGATAGTTTCGCGTGTCAGATAATTTTTGAAGCAAATCTTGTATACACTCGAAATGACAATGTACCTAACGAAAATTACAGGTTCTTCTTGTAGTTAACATACTTCCTAGTGTTAATAAATGTAGTCAATATCTTTATTATTCTGGTTTACATTTACATTATTATGGTTCCTAAAGAAAACTAACGAGTAGGTAGATCTGATAATAAGGTAAGAAAAACTTATAAGTAAGTTACTTATAATATAAGTAGCTTATAACTTTTAAGTAAGTAATAAAAACTTAAATTAATACTACTACGAAAAATTTTCAGCTGTGGGTATTTAACACAGTCTCTTAAATGTTACCCTACATTGAAGATTTCTTTTAGCATTAATAGCTTTATACGTATAGTTATCTCGCCAAAATATCTACCTAATTAATGTGGATGGTCAAAGATTCCAACAAATTAATTACCGTACAAATGAACATCATCTCATCGTATCACACCCAATAAGTAGGTACCTACATTTTAATTGTCCATGTTCAGTAAACAAATAAATAAGCAAAGAATGTTAAACCCTCTAATACCCATAGCCTAATTTTTGTCGCACTGGGAATCAAACATAAAACCTTTCAAGTTCAGTGTGATAACAATTGCGCTATACGAATCATCTTATTCACTATAGACAGAAATCGCAGCCGTGGAATTACTTACTGGGAGATAATGTGATCGATTGCCTCGGAGGCAGAACATCGGTTTATCGGTGCGAGCTTACGAGTAGGTACATTACACACTAATCGAATTCACCACGTACCTACAGGGGGCTCCATGCTACATGCATACACATTGCGGCGTTGATAAGTAGAGGCCTAGGAAAGTACTAAAGCCTACTTAAGTAGGTATTTACAGTTACAAAAAATAATGTCCAAACTCGGCCCACTTATAAACTATCGATTTTCCTAAAACTGGACTCGAGATCGTTACACAGATTGCGTCTTAAAGTTAATGTAAAGACGGCCTACTTCGGCGTAATTAAAATCACACTTTCAAGAGTCCCGTGGTCGGAATGTAGGTACCTAATTCATGGGCCTGCGAGCACGACGCCGTGTCGCGTCCGCGGTTATCTTCCGACTGAGATGTTACATTTAATTGATTTATTGAGTGTTGACACTGTAAACTGGACATGCATCCGGACTTACTCCAAATATAATAAATTACACGACGGCGATAGCGGCCGCGTCGCACGTGATCGATTGGCCTCCGAAATCGATGGGCCAGATGCATTCAAAATGGCCGCCACCCGAAATGTCACGCTGACGGCTCCATTGTCCGCGCCATTGTTAAGGAAATTTCACCGTTAGTTCCCTCTATCTTGATTTTTCGATGTAAAATTTTGAAGTGGCCTTTGTGGTTCGGAGACAGTGTAGGTAGCCGGGGTATTTATGAATATAATTGTTTCAAACGTGTTAAAAAATATGATTGATCTGTGAAGGTCGAAGAATGAACAATTTGACGTTTTATTCGAATTTAGAATAGCGGTATTGTCAGTCTGTTCGATTTGGTATAAATGATGAATGTTTTATTGATTCGTCAACTGAAAAGATGCGGATAAGCTACCTTATATTTTATTTATACGAATGGTCCTGGTTGTGACAAAATGTAGAATGTAGATATGGACATGTTACTAGGTGCTAATATTGTATATTGCCACTAACACGTACTTATTTATGTATTCGACTGATAACAGAAAATTCCGTCGCAAAGCTTCGCTATCGTTCTTCACTCCGCAAATAATGATTCACGTTTCAACTTCGATACTATTCTAATTCAAAATATATTTTTTATAACTAGAATCTAACTGTTTCTGAGGGCATTAATTAATTAATAGAACGTTTAAGCATTGAAACAATAAGCTACATTTCAACAGTTTAATATGAAAGTAGTATTAAGTATAAATGCGTAAAATTCTACCCAAATAATGACTTCCAGCAAACCACACGATTTCTACCATTAGTCGATACTGCAGTACATAAGTGGCTATATCTACTGTTCTTTCAGGCAGTGATGTTGTTTTCGCGATAATATACAACGCGACACAAACATCGCATAATATGAACACGAGTAAATGCAACAAGTGAAATGATCCAGTAGATTTATCGACAGCAGACGACTTTGAACATAGAGATCGTATTAAGACACAGGCAACCGCAATGGGGAGGGAAATGGCTAACAAAACACACGTCAATCTTGTTGCTGACGCAAAGTTTTGTTCTGTGGTCATAAACCTTCCTATCATGATGAAGAACAGTTCGTACGCGTTCAGAGTTACGATAGAACCGAAGCCAAATATCGTGAAATCTTTTGACGTGTACACTTCACCTCTTCCCGTCAAGAGGTATAAATCCGTAAACGTTTTCAGTGAGACGCAAACTGTCCACATCGGCACTGATATCTCCAAAACACACAAGAGTTCCTCTGTCAACGAGTTGCAGTACATTTTTCCGTCTTTGACCATCGGCAGCTCGGCTACCAACGCATGCAGGGCACTGAAGATTACATGCTTCAAATTCAAAGAGTCGTATACTTTGTTATTCCTCTTCTCTGACAGATTTTTATAAAGAACCAAGATGAGTAGAGTACTTAGTAGTAGAACGACAGCTTTAATAGTCCATGCGACATGAATTATGACCTCACTTTCAAATTCTTCACTTTCCCAGTCGATATCGTAGTTTGTGGAGTTCAAATACGTTTCTTCTGTCGTTGATTGCGAATAAATATAGTGTATGTTGTCGGTAGAAGACATTTTAATTTTTCTCTTTATTTTCCAACTTTGCTACCACAAACCACAAATGTGCTACCACAAATCGTTATTGTTGAATGGGACACGCTTTAATTAATTTATTAATTTAATACAACGGGCCAAGTTCATGTCGCGTGTTATTGAATGGGGTTCCGTAGTCATCTTACCATTTAAAGTTAAGCTTTCCTTTTAACTTCGTTAGGCTTTTGTTTCTAGAAAAAAAACATTATAATATTTTATATTTTGGAAGTGGATTTCGGTCTTGGAAAATGGTCCTTTATTCCGTACCATGATATGTGAACTAATCCCAATTTGAGCATACGGGAGGTATTTATCTACATTATAATTATTCAATTTATTTACTTTCTTTTATCACTTCATGTGCATGATCGTTTTGTACCCAATATATAGGGATACCAAGTTTGTTTTGTAATAGTCAGTAAGCTTCAGATGGATGGATGGATATGGCAAAACTGTGAGGGTTTTTTATTGACTGCTGTCCGCTGAAATGTTCCCTACATTTGATTATTTTAATTACCTTTCTAACTGTGGTAATAAAGTTCCCGATAACCTAATGAAGTTTCTGATATAAATACAATTAATTAACTTATGTCATATGTATGTTGTATACATACTGAATTTAACGTGGATTTATACATAGGTACCTAAAGTTTAAAAAATTGTCTCAAAGGTGTGTGTCATGTGTGGGCCAGCGTGGTAGACTATGGCATGTACTCTTATTGTGAGATGTGATGTATAGTGTTCTGCGTAGATTTTATTAATAGATTTCGTCAGACGTTCCTATTGATTACAATTACGGTGCTATCGTCACTAGTGTTTCAAAGTTAGAGGAGTAATAGATACCTATTTAATTGTTTCTAGCCCATTATCGAGTTATAATAATATATATATAGTAGGAACCTAGTTCTAGCGCTGAGAGAATTTTTAAAATCTAATAAGTATCTAATATTGAAGATTAGGTACCTCCTACGTACAAACTCACAAACATTACGTCTTAATACAAGTATAGCTGTAGATTAATGGGTTCCCGAACATTTAACGTACGTTGACGATAGCCACATTCCGGGAGATAATCCCATTGTCTCGGCCGTGGTTCTAAACGCACACAGCCGACCGCGGATTATGCGTGGGAGAGTGGATATTAATTTCGATGAATAAATTATTTATAACATGAAAGGTTCGATTGTTGTACAATGGTATCACAATGATGCGAGAAATAATTCAGGTTTTGTATTGATTTTAGCTTCTCGAATTGAATGTCGCGAAATTCACAAGTAGCTAAGTAATTAGATGACTTTTCCGAGGAATATTTTTATTTTAAGCTCAGTGACTGATTATAAACGGATTACAGAGTAGACGCTTATAAAGTAAATAGTCTTTTATAAAATAAAAATACGTTTTACTTTTTAAATCTTGAACCACCTACCTACTAATTATAATTTAATTGCATTCTAGATAAATATTTTGACGTTCGTTGTGAAATGTTAGTTTCTAAGACGAAATAAAAGATTTGAATTTGTATATGAACCTGCGGCATAAAATAAATACGTTTAATCAATTGTATTAAAATCGTCTAAAATATATTTAACAGGTGAATCTTGTAACTCAGTAGCGACTACCGTCTGGCTAGGCAGGTGACACGACTATGGAGTCAGTGGGAACGCAAACTCAGTTGCGTACCACGACCACGTACCGCGTACTGCGCTGGAAACAGTTGCACACATTATTGATATTAGAGTTATCAAACAAGGGGTCATTACCAGGGCGCGAGGGTTCGTGAGGGCCGCGGTTGCGTGCCAGATCCCGCGATACGATCCCTGGCAGGGCGCTCGTAATCGGTTTACTGGGCCTCGTTGCTTTGAACGCTGCCCTGAGCTAGGGGCGCGCGCGGGACGCTTGGCTCAGGAAACTGGTTGACCCATTTCTGGCTTTTCTTTTAGGGGTTAGAGATTGGGCTTCTTAGTCGATTTGGACTTGAAAATATTGACACTAAAACGGTAAACAACGAGTCCAATTGTGTTTTTGTAACAGATCTTAAAGTAATGGTTTATTTCAGCGGCATGTTACATAAGTGAAGGAATACTTTGGTTTTCATTTTAATTGGTTGATTACAGGTTAAGCTACTCTGAGATTTCTTTCCTCCTTCGCTCCTTCCCTCAGATTGCACACAGGTACGCATTCTGCATAAGTATAGCTAGCTGACTATAACGCCATTAAGACAGATAGAGAGATTAGTTGTAGTGATTTCTCACGAGATCCAAGCCGCCTTTAAACTTAAGTAATTATGAACGAAATTTTAAATCGTTTCCAATAAAAAAACTAACAAATTTAGTTTTACCCGCTGCCGCCCTTACCTCGTCCCCTCCGCACCGTTTGGTGACTTGCAAGCGACGCTTATTAGCGTACTCAGTTCCAATTCTAATGGCTTTACACTTAAAGCTCTCTTGTACAATCACTTTACCTATAAAACTTACTTTGATAGGCACCAAATAGCGCCGGCTTCTTTGTAACATATTAACGCAGATTTCGGTAATGATATCACTAGAATAAATTAAGATTAGATACTAAAACGATGCAAGCAAATCCTTGTGTTATAAGATGGTAGTTATTGTTTTTCGATCAAAGACATCCCAATTAAGTACATTACTATCAGTCATGAAACTGTCAAATCTTATTCAGTTTGGCTAACTGAATCTTAAAGTTGAAGGGTTAAAGGGTTAAAATTTTTTACTGAATTGTTTTAGGTAAGTAATGAAGCTTTACGTCTGAAAACGTCTGGAATTTGTATCGCGAATCCAGGTCTGGAATTGGCAGTAGGTGCGAGCAGGGTTGAAAGAGTCAGGGGTAAGTTTTCCTGTTAGATAAATGTTTGCGTCGACATACAAGTAACTTAAATCTCCAAATGCTACGTCATTTCAGGCTATTTATAGAGTTCTAGCAGCTCTACTCTAGATCGTGAGTCATTATATGTATGACCAAATCAATTGAAATGAGATTTTCGAGAACTGATTTGAATTGATTGTATGTAATTGAAAATATAGGAGTAGAGGAAATAAATACTGATATGAAAGCTCTATAACTATCTCTGAATCGTAAAAAAATGTCGCAGAGATGTTAACACAGTCGAGATTTAAACCTAGGACCGCGTGTTTCGAGGGCAGGGTTACTATAAAGACACTTGTTGTACGATGTTCCTTCTTTTCCGCCTGATGATATTTTTTTCCGAGTCAATATTTGACAACATTGCCAACAAGCGATTTTACGTGTACATTTTTAACGCAAGACAGATTAAACAAATTAAACCTTTAAGCCATTCCATACCGTATTACTACCTAGCGTAGAGTTGCGATTAGAAGCGAAACCTTTCCATTCCTGAGTATTTTTGACGTGATGCGACAGACAGAATACAGAAAATGACAAGGTGAGATATTCTTAGTTTTGCAAATGTGTATTTGCGCGCCGATATCTTAATTTAAGCCGTAATGCTTGGAGTTGAAGTTGCTATTAGTTTGTATTTGATTTGGCGAAGCTCTCGTATGTTTGTGCAAGTCCCCTGAGGTTCGATGTTCAATAGATAAGATCGAATCGTCCCGCGACAGTTGACGCTCAGGTGTGGTCTTGCAGATTTTAATTCTTATTTTCCGAATAAGACTCATCGAAGAAGCTAAACTTTATTTACAGGTATTTAATTTAAATATACATTTTACTTAGTCATCTGCACTTAATTATTTAAACAGTCCATTAATATAAATTAAATTTAATATATTCATCGGTATCGGTATCGCTGATTGATATAGTGACGTCACGTTATTTTTAGAGTTCCATAGTTAACTAGGTACAATAAATTTTTCAATGTTCATCTCTTTCCTTTGCACATAACCTCTACCTACCTACTAACTTTTAACGGTGATCCCCGGGAATCAAACATTTTCCCGGCATAAAGTGTCAAGATATTGTTGTTTTGATTCTACAAAATAATAAAGACAACCATCGTCCGCAGAAAAGTAGTTTCATAAAAACTTTAAAAGTAGCCTGTTTAAGATTCATCGACCGCTCTGCCCCCGCATTTTAAATATCTGATATCTTCTAACATTGATCTATCTAGTAAGATTTAGCCAGCATTTTCAATGTACTACCTACCCACTGTAGTAAAATCTGTATAAAAATCTATTCTGACGACAAATTTCGGTTATTCAACAAAAAAATTCTCCTTTAATTATTTTATCTATAAGGTAGGTACCTAATATAAAACCGAATAAAAACTCGTTTAGTAATTTGAAACAGAACGTAGCGATTTTGTTATATCAAGAAAAGTATTAAAGATTCCAAATCACATTAAAATAAAAAATCAACGTTTACATAAACGCACCGGCAAAGTCTATTATGTAAGTATTTCGTGAAGTTGGTCCAATAAAAAGTTTCATAAATCAAAACTCGATGTCCGCTTTTGTCACCTCTTTGCTACTACACCAATAGCCGTGTAAAAGTCAATGTGTTAAGGAGGGTTTCCGTGATGTGCGACGAACGAGAGACGTTAGTAAAAACCGCGATGATTTCCAGGAGCATTAAAGATCGTTTCTTTGGTATCTATACCTACTTTTATGAGATCGATTTGCTTGCGATGCGCTTGTCGCGCGTGACTTGCCTACAGTCGTATGAATCATACAAATGAATGCTGTAAGAAAATCTCTTTTGTCGTGGTAAAGTCATAGCTAATTGTCGTTGATGTCAGTCGTTAGTCGCGTTACTCGCAATCGCAGCTTAAGGCTCCCGTGACATGCACTCACTGTGAAAACGCGAGTCATGGCGTCACGGCTGACGTCACACGTCACGCTAGGTGGCGCGACTCTCGCGACAAAGTTAATATCATTTTATTGGCCACACAAAGCCGGCCTTAGTCATCCTGACTACGGATTTTGTATCAATATTACACAGTTGGTAAAGCCTTTCAATTCGTCGCTTTATCCAATTGGTTCAATGTGTACAACATTGCTAAGAACAGGACCACCGTGACTCCGGTTTTGGATTTCGTAAATGTTATGTCTGTCTGGTATCTTTGTGTGTTTGTGTGAAGTTCACCTTAGTATTTAGTCTAGGTAGCCTGATTTGCCTGCAAGAACCAACCGCCAAATGTTCAGTCGTTTTCCGGCTGGAGACTAAGAGTGCCAGAGTACAGCCACGTGATGTGATGTACATAGTATGAATTGTTGAGTGGCTATTTCTTTTTGAAGTTTTTAGTGGACTTTTTTTAATCTGCCCATGTATAGGTACATTTAATTGTACGTGATTGTACATTAGGCATTTAAGAGGAGACCATCTTTCCTCAGGGGTAACAATTCTCCTAACCAAGATCTAGTGGGACAAATTTTAATATTAACAACTGGTAACTAAATAAATAGAAGATATTTAAACAGGACTAACAGCCACTAGTAGTAGGCACTAATTTCCGCGGTCTTTTTAGTTACAAATTAAGACTAACAATATACTAACTGACAGGATCTCCTATAAACTAACGGTCCCCCTTTTACTCCTCGTAGTTAACGATGCCTATAGAAAAAGTAATATTTAATTATTGTTTTATGAAATATCAGAACGATGATGCAGCCGTATTATTATGGTGTTACGGCCCTATTTCCAACTGACATTTAACTAACAACAATATATTTCTAATAGTGTTTTAGAAGTTGACTAAGAATTAAATGAAAGCTCTGCAAAGCTTGATTTCGATATTTGTGCGCCCAAAAGGTTATAATGTAGAGTCGAATATAGAGTGGCTAACAAGTAGGTAATACATTTAATAAACAGTCCTGTAATACCTGTGTTGACAGATAAAGAAATTTGTTTTGATTTTATTAGAAAACTGAGGAAAACAGGCGATTATTCAAGTATAAACTTAACGGATAATTTTACACTCTTCCGTAAGCTTGCAACAGTGAACGCTAGGATATCCACGTTTATATTATTATTATACCGGATTCGAAAACTAAATTAAATATTTTGAAATGAGTAAGAAGATTTATCCACTCTCGAGACTAAGTCTTACTACTCCGTTTTTAAGTTACAAAGACGATATTATAATTTCTCAATATTACGATATCACCAATATTATTATACAAAAAGAAATTACAAGCGCGCTCGGCATGATTACTCGGGAACGAAAATTTACTTGTTTTTCTTTATATTATTAACGAGAAAATTGGAAACATGACTGCACTTGAGGTTTGACACTTTACAAAAGCAAGACTGACGTACACGGCAAAATTAAAACAGCTCCAATTTTTCTCTGGTACCGTAAAAAATGTTTAATTGCCGTTGTACTGTGTAACCAGACGTCCTGCATCATTCGTAATCCCTGGCCGCCCCAGCAGGCTATCAGTTACGCACAACAAAGTTGCAAAAATGGCCTCCTGTTAATTGATTATTTAACGACCTATAAACAAACTGAACGGCGGACTTTAACACCACAATCTAAGCGGAACATATTAGATTCATTGGGTCAGTAACTTCACTGAAACTAATATCTTGCCTTACATAATTTCAAGATTTTATGCACCTATTACTACTCTATCTATTAAATACTTGCAACCCTCACTCGCTTCGCTTCCGTAAGCATTTGCTTGACACACACATTGTAGAAAATATTGTATTGTATTGGGTTGTATTTGATTATTTACGCGTCGTAACTTTGATGTTTGTTATATTATAGTACCTATTTCCTGGTTATAGATAGCAATGTTCACTGTTTATCATTGACAGTCTGTCTTGACATTCTGTAGTAACTTTTAGTTTGCCGTGACTGTATAAGCTGTGTTTGAAACGCATAGGAGCATGACTTTGGTTTTCATTTAAAAATATATTGGCAGTACAAATTTCAATCCAAATTAACCATTCTGTGCTTAATTGTATCTATAGTTGAACCCTTTGCGGATTATAATATACGCAACTCATGTTAAATTGAATGTTAAATATTTTTTAAGAGCGAATAGATAAACTTTCTTGTGTAAATAAGCAACTAGTAATCATGCATAGACAAATATTCATAAAATAATTGGCTAAAAATTCACATTTTCACAATGAATCCAAATCCAATAACACCTTACACGTTGAACTCCTATACGATTTATTCCGGTCCTTCAGTGGATCAGCCACTGCAATTTATTATTATTTTTATTTCCGGTCTGATCTACTTTTAAATTTTGATCTATTCCGGTATGATACCCAAACTTATTACATTCCTTCACTATATTAACACATTTTTGGACAGTCAGCGACAAGTAGAATGTAGAGCGTTTCAAATGGTCACACGT
Source organism: Lerema accius (assembly GCA_001278395.1). NCBI lineage: Eukaryota > Metazoa > Arthropoda > Insecta > Lepidoptera > Hesperiidae > Lerema > Lerema accius. The sequence goes on from LGAG01000159.1 coordinate 603,966, forward strand.
ACGTACATATGCTCTAAAACATTATCCTCCTATCGCAGTCGTCGGTAAAAACGTCAGATGGCGCCAGTAGCTATATTAAATATTACCAAGCAACTGGATAATAATTGGTAATCAGCAATAAATTAATTGTTTAATGGAGGGTCTATTAACATTCCAGTGTTAATGGAAGCGGTTTAGTTGCCCATTAAACGATCGTTTTATTTGTCCGGTTAAACTGTTGGAGTCCACTAACCCTTATCTTACTGGGCAATGGAATTGGAGGAAGGAAAGTGTATTTCCTTATAACTACGGTAATTGTTTAGGTGTTACTAAAAAAGTTTAATTTAAGAATGGTAGACATCTCGCTACTCAATTAGGAAAGTTCTGTTTATATTTTTACCTCTTTACCTAATCACTTTTACAAAATAAATTTTCGAGAGACATATATCTACTTTTTTCAGTCTCCCAGATTATTTTTTATGCAAACAATAATTATGCGTTATGCGATATTATACTCGACAAAAATACAAAAATAAGTTATCTTCACGTCTTAGAAAGTCATATTAATCGGGCGTTAAATTTGGAGACTATGAAGGCTTGTTGGATCAGATCTCAGCCATAGCCATAGTCGTAGGCGGCAGTCTACAGTCTGCACGTCTATAGTCGTCAGTCAGCAGTCGCACGCAACGCTCTACAATTTGACTAATCCTTATGTCGGATATTATCTTGTTTGTTTTCCTAATGACACGCGATTTGGAACGGGGACACGGGGTGTATGAGGAAATTGGAGACATTTTGAGACAAGAAACAAGAATTTACAATCCAATTGTCCCAATCTTAGTTGGTCTCTCTTACATAGCCCATTAGGTCCATCTTAAAAAAGTTTGTAAAAGTCGGTTCAGATGTTTCAAAGTTCAGTACCTAATAAACAGTACGCTAGGGTTGTATAAACATTAAAGTTAGAGGTACAAGTACTTTTTGTTAGGTACCTTGCGTAATCAGCGAATCTACTTGTCCGGTTAAAAAAAAACATTTATTAATACCTTAATCACACCTGTATTGGGGGTTTTTCTATTAATAATACTCAGAGCAAAAATTATTATAGAGCCAGTCTTTAAAACAAAAAATGAGGTCATAATTTTTTCTTCTTTTTTACGATTTGACTTACCTATGTCACGAAGCGTGGTCGCACAAGTACCGGGATACTTTATCATTTGTAAAATATGTTATACTTTTTTCTACTACGCTTTTATGTTCCGAAGGTGGAGTCTATATATTTTTTTGATCTGAGTAATAATAATATTAATTGCTTACTTTCCTAAATGATAATAAGTCAGCGTATTTTACATTATGCACGTTAATATGACACTAATAATAATTAAACGGACCTAATTAATATTGGCTTAAAGTAATAATCTGTCTGATAAACAGCCAGTCATTTTATTTATACATAGTTATTATTACCAATATTTAGGTATAGGAAGGGGGAAATAGGTGTGATTTGTGCCCACTAAGTAGTACCTACATATTATCAAAAGATTTGTAACGTAATGATAAAGTTACTATCAACATTTAATCCAGTATTCATAATTGTTATAAAACTTCTGGGCATGTATTAAATAATTCGTAACGTAATGAGATAGATCCTACGTATATAGAGACATGTTGAAAACCGAGTTTTATGAGAGTAATTAATGTTTAAATGGCAAAATATTACTTACCTAATTGTTTGTACAATAAAATTACTACCTATACAAAGAATCATTTGTGTTGTCCATGACGTACAAGTCACAGTGAATCTCTACATCGGACTGTAAGTGTTTGTCGTTATTAGGATTTAACTAAATAGTTAACTTAATAATCTAGCATAAATTGTATTTTTTTCTCGACTCTTTAATTGGCGGATGTCTAGCTTTGGCTGAAAAGTCCCAGTATGATAGTGTTAGATGGTCCTACTACATTTAGAATTTTCTTCTAAAATTAACAAGGCACCACAAATAAAAATAATGTAAGTAGATTTTTGCTTCTCCTATCTGAAACAGGAATCGAACCCGTGACCATTCACTACCACCGAACCGCGTTTGTCGTGATGGCTAAGTGCAGATTTCACAACACGTACATACGTGTGCATCAAGTGTTATCTCTCACCATCTGTCTGTCTGTCTGTCTGTCCGCGGACGTGACCCACCCGACGCGAAATGTTGTGCAACTGAACCTCGACCTATGACCCACACCCAAATGTGTATAATAATAATATTGTTTATATATACGAAATATTATTGTTCCTATAGGTAATTTATGAATACTTTCAAATGCTACTGTGAAGTGTTAATGTTTAGGCAACAACTATTTACATCCTCATCTCTGAAATCCTCATCTTTAATAACAATAAATTAAACAACCAAAAGAACTCAAAATACATCTTAAATTGTTAGCTGTTGTTCGTTTTCATACTTTTAAAAATGTATTTTTTTATATCTAAGTTTTACTATCTTCAGTATTATTTTTTGTTAGCTAGTTATGTGAATTATTGTAGGTAGGTAGGTAGGTACGCTTAAGTGCGTATTTTTTGTCTATATTTATCGGGATATAACGGACAACTAATATTCACTTATCTATGATATAAATAAATGTTTACGCGCAACACAGCCCTGGATCGCTTAGTAAATAGTGACACTAATAATTTAAATCAAAGAAATATGGCTACTAAACAACATACGAATGTTATTTGCAATGTTCAAACACGAATTTTTACGTTTTTTTTTAAGTAGGTAGGTAAGTGAAATACGGAACCGTCGGTTGCGTGCGATAATTAATCCGATGTAACTAACATTGCTACAACGATGTCGTTCAGAATTTACCTACAACTAGTTGGCCTAGGGCTGCCCTCCCCTAAATTTCCCCGGAAAATATTTTCACAATATCCGGACATTTGAGTCTTGTTTCCTGGTTATCATAAAAAATGGATATTGATTGCGGAACCATCTATAAATTACGACACAAGATTTTCATGACTTTTTGATAAGGTATGGTAAAGACTTCGTTTGTTTCAATGTGAGATCTAATAAAAAGTAATTCTGATCTGTAGCAATTTGTTGCTAATTTTTCCATTGGTGGGCATTCTCCGGATAAAAAAGTGTCCAGGTTTTCCCAGTCGTTAAACCCTCCTCCCAGGTCCGGTAACCAGATGACCACTAAACTAGGCGAAATCCGGGTATTACCGCTCGCATGGCAGCCCTAACTATAGCTACTTTTAACTGCTTGTTACATATTCATCGAAATGTCAAAGAAACAATTTTAATATTTACAATTACTTTGTACAATAAATTTTGTGAACTGTTTTATGAATGAACACTACACGCATAGATTTCTAGTTTTTTGATTTATCCAAGACCTAAAACGGTACTACGATTTTTTGTTTTTACACTTAGTTTTGCGTCATAAAACAAATCTGCTATACTTATATCTAAGTTAATTATATATTTTGAGAAAGGTTAATAAAAAAATATATAAAAAGATATGGTTTTTCCTTCTAGCAAAATAAAGGTGTAGCAGATGAGTAAAAAAACAGAAGCTTATATACCTATTATATGATAGAGTCCGTGTAGAGTATGTGCTTCAACTTTTCTTTAATTGACGTCATTTTTACTAATTTGTCACTAGGCTATGTAAAGTTAATAGAAGTAAGGTAAATAGGGTGTTTACTAGTCTGGGTAACATCCATCCACTTTCTGAAATCGACTTTTACTTCAATGTTTTATTGTCGTTGGAGAGCAAGGAACAATACGGTATCCTAACTGCTTGCTTTAGAGTTACTGATATAAACTAATGTGGGTATCTAAATAACTGCAAGCATTTACTATGAGTTAACTCATATACGATTTAATTTCGGTGGTATTTAAGAAAACCATAAAGTGAACCATTGGAACTGTGTTTTTTGTGATCTTTGTTTATAAAGCTATGCTGCCACCAAAGGGAAATTGTCATTAACACAAATGATAGTCATTAGCATCATGAACACACAGCTTAATAGTCACAAAAACATAAAAAAGCTTTTGCGTATAACATGAAATGTTTATAATAATATCCTTGCTACGGGTCAATAGTTATAATACTAAATATTTATTGGACGAGATGTCAAGCGATGGATAGGCGACGCGGGAGAGGCAGTGACACCTCTCCTCAAATATACGTCAGTCTCGCGGCATGGTGTCGGGAGCTCTGCGCCACTTGGCGGTTGATGGATACTGATCATAGACTAACTCACTAATCTAGAGATTGATTGTAGATAAATACACCAGTGTTTTTGTAATTTTTTTTTGTAGGAGACGAGTCTTTACATGATCGGTGGTTATTGTTCTCACTAGTAACAAGTAACAGCTTGACCAATGCGTTTTCTTCCAAAAAGAAAATAACAAGATAAATGTAATAATGTTTACAAGCGTAGTCCTATTCGAAGTTTGTTTTGATGTCCATGGGCGGCAGGAGTTGGCGGCACTGAGCTTGTTTGCTATCTTAAAACCATAAAAAGTTTTAGTAGTAAAAAAAACCACTGTTAGGTACGTAACGCGTTGTTCGATCCCCTTCTCTTCAAATTGCGTCACGTAATACTTGAATGGTCCCTATGTATATATCTACGTAAAGGTATAGTTGTGATGTGTCTGTGACATCATTACTCTGTCCAGTGAATGTCGGCAGCGGTCTGTGTCAGAGGTGAGCTCCGCCGCGCAACTTACAATTTGATAACTTCAACATTTAAAACATTAGGTACATCCTTGTGTTTGTCTAGCACTATCGATTATTACACAACTATCATATTTACCCGACTGCATTAGAAGAAGAGTAATGTGTTTCCAGTCGTTGACTCTTATTTGTTTGGGATGTTCTACAATCTTAAAGGCTTAATAGATTTCCACATAGAGGGAATTTCTTTTATTACGAGAGAGTACCTAACCGTAGTTATTATTTTTCAATAGGCCGCGTTGTTGAATTGAAGACTACTAATTATTTAGAAAAAACGTGAAGTGAACGAGTCGAGTAAAAATAACTTATGATTTGCCCGTAATAAGATTTTTCTGAACGCTCAACAAATAAGTAGATAAGTTTATCAACAATCTTTATTCATGCGAAATCGTTGAATGTTCTGCTGTGCTAACAGTTAGGCACCTACCTATAGTACCTATCGTAAAATCACTGCATATCAATATAAGGGTTATGTTATGTATGTAAGCTCCTAATCGTGATATTTGACAGGTAAAACGTTGATCGTAGCTGTCAAATAAGATGTGTAACAGGTAACAGGGGCACGGGTGGTGCACGAGCGGTGGTCCACGGCGCCTCACGGGGTCATACCGTGGGTCACGGCGGGTCACGAGACCCACATGTGACCGCACTGTTGGCTAACAACACTTTCTAATACTTCAGGAGTTCCGTTCATTATTTTGTGGTTAATTACATTGATTTTTCTCAAAAGTGTTATTAATTCAATTACATAAGGTAATTGTAATTTGTAATTGTATTGATTTTCGCATGGATATAGTTAAGCCCTTAGAAATAGGCGATGTTATGTGTGTTGCTAAAGCCAGTTTTCCTGAAATTGATGATAAATGAGGATATCGACCTTAAAAACCATGGGAAATGATATAGTCATTTCATGGAATTATAGAACTGTCAGCAATAGGATACAATTTTGTTCAAAATAAATCATTACATCGTAGTATGATATAAGGTAACCTACTGTCTGTTATGTACAAAAACTAATTTGGTACTTCCGTATCAATATAATTAGTAATTATGTTGGTAGCTACCGCTCCACGTGGCGCTGTGATCTATACTATAATAAAACAGTAAAATAAATTTGTCTGTACATTGAGTATATTTACAAAAAACTAATCTAGATTGACTCAAAACCAGTAACATAGTACGAATCTACAATTTTTTAAATTTTTGTATGTCTGTTTGTCT
>LGAG01000159.1:622758-645417 GCA_001278395.1 Lerema accius
CACTAGCTTCGATGATTGTGAAGAAAGAAAAAGCTTGCAAGAAAGTTCTTTAATTTTGTCGAAAGTATCTGTAAAATACTTCTTTCGAACCTTTAAGAAAGTTTTAGTAGATAAGCCAGAAAAAAAAAATTTTTTTTAGTCACTCTTAGCTCTACTCTGTTATTCCATAAGTAAACTACGAGTAACTTCTTGACCTATCCCAGTAGCAAAGTAAGAACCTTCTCGTAAAAATTCTATACCTTATTTATATGTAGATGAAACTTATCAAAGTAGGTGACTAATTGAAACAACCCCTAGTTCTATCTAGCACAGTAATGACCCGCCAGTATCTATCTGTGAACAGTGGCAACCGGTAGCCGGTAGCTAAGCCTATAATCCTTTAATCCATAGATAGATTGGTGTATATTAGTTTGCCCACGTGACGTCTATCGAACCCGCTCTTATTAATTTTGGACGGGAACGGATAACAGATAATGAAACAATTTGTCCATAACATCCTAATTTATTTTTAGCAAGTGATCCAAAAATAATATATAAAAAAAAACGTTTTTTTATCTATTCCATAATGTAGCTTCTAATGATGCTAGTTAAAAGTAATAAGGGTCATTTATAAACCACGTAGGAAATGTCATATGCTTTTAGAATATCAATTATAATTGTAGGCTCACCCTAAATTGAAGTGATTTGAGGACTTTGTCAATGTATAAAATATTAAAATGATAAATCTGATTTTATAATTACTTTATCAATAAAACACTATGTCAGAATACTAAATAAAAATGTACATCCTTTACTTACAGAATCTTATCAAATTTAATCAGCACGTTGTACAGATTTAATAAAGTATGAAAAAACATATGGCAATGAAGTCATTGAAATAATTAAATCAATATTACATTAACCTTCAATAAAAATAAACAAAACGGATGCTATCAATGTCGCCCATAAAATGGCGGTGTCACCGAAAAATAATATTTAAAAAAGTTGCAGCGACCGGTCAGTGAGCCTGAGGGACGCCTATAACGCAAACCAATTTCAAATCTAGCATAATATACATAGAGTTTAAAATCCTTCGATGAAATAAGTGACGTCCAGTCAATTAATATGAAAAAGATCGTCTTGTCTCTCTAATTACGTAGTGATGGAGGCAGTTGACAAGCGAAGATAAACAAATAAGAATATGACATTTTCCGGTTGGGAACAAAAAAGGTTGTCGAAAAAGCATGCAATGTCAAGGGATTTATCGAGATCTGAGTTAGGGGCTTTTGGCATGCGGCGCAGCTCTCGGCGTCCGATCACAATAATAATAATATTGATAAAAACTCCGTTAGAATTTTATTGAACGTTATTAGTTATTACTATTATATAAATACAGTTGTCAGCTGGTAGTTATTCATGCATTGACATTGACTCATACTTTGACGAGTCTAAACAAACGCGACTATGCATCTCCCTGCCTGTTTACATTTAAACTAACATAACGATAAAGACTACAAGCAAAAAGTCGCGTGACTTTTGCGTCACGTTGACGTACGTTGACGTGTTTTAGGACCAATGTTGTAAGATTTTATGACCAAGGATTTGAAGAATATACACAGCACTAGCCCGGTCTTTGAGTTAGTACTATAAAAACTATTATGTTATCTACTACAAGAGTTAGCTAGGTAGGTATTAAATATTTGCATCCTAGACCAAAAACATAATTATAGACCCCGCCTTCGGAATAAAAGAGCTTAGCGTAAAACATAACGTAAATGACAAATTACAACGTTTTCCGGTACATTTCTTACCTGACTAATTATATTATGTCAAAGCGTAAAAAAAAAGAAAAAAAAAATTCCCCACTTTTTTGTTCTGAACAGTAAGTCTATTATATTTTTTGTTCTGAGCTCTTAATATATAGAAATCTAACGCAATGTTAAAGAACTTGGTAATGTATAAGCTCTAGAAGTAGAGGAGGAGTACCTACCTAACATTTGATCCGAGTGAAATGCGCAGTGGGAGCTGTCATGTTTGATGTTAATTGGTGTGATGTTTGTTGATGGTCGGTGACGGCTGTGGCGCACACCGCGACGTCTAGGCGTTAATTTGATTGAGTCGGGACGGTTGCTCCTAGGGTTCCTTAGGAGTTTATAAAGACCGTATAGAACAACTTGATTTTTTGGCAGGTTCGAGGAAGATATATTTTAAGTTAGCAATGAAGAAGAGAGACTATATAAATAACCTATTTTTGGCGTACAAAACAGACTTCAAATAATTATCTCAAAAATGATAAAGACGTATGCAATAAAGCGCGAAACATTTTTTTTAGGTTGTTTACTTAGACGAAAAAATATATAGACTGAGACTTCGGAACAAATGAGCGTAGTAGAAAAAAACAATGTACTTATCAAATACTTAATGATAACATTTCCCAGTACATTGCTCGACAGGCCGTGTTCTGTGGCATACGTTAAATCGTAACAAAAAAAAGGACTTCATTTTTTTGTTCTGAAGACTGGGTCTATACATTATTTGGTCTGAGGTTGTTTAGTAAGGATGTCACATATAGTAAGTAGTAGGTATACAATATCATAAGTGCACAAGAAAAGAAAATATAATTATGTATTGTTGGTTTGTCTATAAATAAATGGTATATTGAAACGATCACGGATCACTGTTTTGTTTGTCTATTGTTGATATTGTAATTAATCCTTTAAGTCAATAGATACTGTGGGAAACATTCCGATTATCTCGTGGGGTTTTCCTTCTTGCGTAAGTCGATTAGTTTCAATCAGGTATTTTTAAGCCCAAAGCGATCACTTTCTGCGTATTAAAATATCAAAGATTAAAAAGTAAAGTGACACATGGTATTAGTTGATTAATGATAATAAAATAACTGCAGGGTCATTATTATTTATTAAATACCTACAACTTTTTGAGGACTTACTGCCAATGCAGCTACTATTTAATTATAAAATGTCTACGAAATACTTACGCATGAAATAACCCTCACTTTTCGTAATAAAATTGTCGTCATTCTGAAATTTCAATACGAAATAGCAGAAATAATAATTCTCTAAGATAATATTGTATTAAGAATCCTGCACATCATACCGAAAAAAAAATTAAGGCTTGCCATAGACGCTGCTTCAAGCAGTTACGCGCTGTCAGACCGCCATACACGAGCAGCTTGAAGCAGAAGTTTCATACAATCGCATACTGATTACTTCAAGGCAAGGCTACCTATATTTATGCGAGGCTTAAGGTTCTGGCCCAAAAATATCACTCAGTGTTCAGAACAGAAAGGTGAGGTCATTTTTTCTTTTTTTATACGATCTGACATTATTATGTTACCGAGAAAAGTCTGCCGAGAAATGTACCGGGAAACTTTATCGTTGTTTTTCCCTACTACGCTTCCTTGTTCCGAAGACTGCGAGTATACCTATATTTTTTGGTGTGTGGCTCAAATTTACAAACCCCACACAAATAAGTAAAAAATTGTAAAGTTGTTTTATAAAAAGTACGGAACCAAAATTCAACGGATAATTTTATTAGATTTACGATCACGAGTGACTTGTAATTAATCTATGTGGTTTAGAAATCTCTGTTCTAACAAGGTACGATTACATGTCTTGTCCGTCTGTCTGTCTGTCCGCATAATTTTAATTCGTGTCTAAACAAAAATCAAATGTTTAATGATTTAGTAAAGAATGCTTTTGTTTGTACCTATAGTGTAGCTAGGCTAGGTATGTATTCGTGAAACTTGCTGAAAAAATATTTTGTCTAAACGTGCAGATTTCATTAATAACTGATTTTATTGTTAAAACTAAATAGATGTAATACCTACTAATTTTAAACGTTAATATTTTTCCTACAACGGTTATTAATACTATTACTTCTACAACTACCTACTAAAAAATTAGTATCTATCATTAAAGGATATTAATTGATTGACAAACGACGAGGATTGAATTTTAGGTCAAGTCACGATAAATCTAGAATACAAAAATCTGAAAAAAAAAATAAAGTAAAATATTAATTATTAAAATTAAAAAAAAATATTACAATTAGGTACAGATCACAACATACCTAAAGTATGTGAAGGCATGAAGCTAGTTTGTTATGAGTTCAAATGTTAGTGGTAATTTGATACAGGAGTGTGGTTTAAATGCATTTGTAGTTACACACGTTGTAACATTAGTGTTGACCGTCGACAATCGACCGCGTACCTGAATCGCGCACCACGAAACGCACCACGCACCGCGCACTATGCACCACGCACCACGAGCCAAGCTTGCGGTCTGTCGCATTTCATAAACATTTTTGAAAGTTCATGACATTTAATACACCCAACTCGCTTTACTTGCTTAATGCTTATAATATTGGGATGTTTATGATTGTCAATCAACGATTACTTGACCATATTTGTTGTGGTTATCAAACTGTGTCTACGCTTTGCGTTTCAAGACGAAAGTTTTGAGGTTTCAATCACACGGCAGGCTGGACACAAAAGTCCGGAATTTTTCGGATTCTGAATTGACAGTTGGGAGAGGGGTTGACAGAGCTAGGGGTAATTCTTTTTCTATTATGGAAATGTTTGTGTCAAACTTACCTCTGGCTTTTTCTACCCCGTTCTCCCCTACTGTCAGTGTAAATTCAGAATCTCAAAAATACTGGTCGTCAGCGCTAGGATCATATTTAGAATCTGAATTCTGAACTGCGAATGCCAGCCTTTTGGGCCCTTATTACTCAAGAAGTTTAATAACAATAGTAGAACATTACCGTGCCAGAATTTTGATTGAAGGTTTCTTATAAAGTGCGAATAAGTTCTAAGAATTCATCCCCTAATCAAATTATTGCTTGAATGAATATATCTACTAGTTAATGTTAAGGTAACAACGAAGTGTAGCCGGGCTTGGCAACCAAATAAATAACTATGTATCATGTTAGCACTTACAAATAGCGAACATTCCTTGAAAAGGACACAAAAATCTTGACATTTGATGCAGAGATAGGAACACGAAACGTGGATTCCCTGAGGAATACAGACATAAAAGCCAAACTTTTGCGTAGACAGGTAACTATTTAAATTGTTTAGTTGTCTCATTGAATTGTCAACTTTATTTTCAAAGCTTTAAGGTACAATGTGTTGACAACAGTTTTTTTACACCTTATTTAAACGTAGGATTAGACACGCGCTGACGGTTGGTGGTCAATTGTAGTTTTAACCACACTTCATTTTTCAATGAATGTTACTTAGTAATAAGCTAATCCTTTATTTACATGGTTTGCGAGTAATATTGATGAATAGTGACGTTTTTATATCGAAGTAAAGAGTCTTTTCTTTGGGCGAGCTTTTAGTGATTTGGTCTATCGATCAGAGCGAAGAGTCTCGAGTTCGATGTCTAGTTGAGGTAGATTGTAATGTTTTTCGAACGAACGTATTGTATGTATTTATTTATGTCCACGTATGTCCATTTCTTTGCCAGCCTAAACGGCGCGAAGGATGTAATTAAGATATTTTGAGGTGTTATTGGATTCGTCTATATAGCGAGAGTGACATAGACTTTTTAGCAATTAGTTTTTTATTTTTTGATTAATGAATACTTATTAGATTATTATTACTCTTGGTAGTTCACAAGCAGATGAACCTCCAGATGATAAGCGAAGGAAGGACTACTGTCATAGACATAATCTTAAAGGAGTATGAAATTTTACTTAAAAAATTTAATCACCAATCCCCATAGAATAATAATACTTACAACAGTCCTCATAAGGCTTTTATTTCTCTGTATCAGCGTCAAGTGACCTTGGGTTGTAACCCCCAGGCCCAAGTAACAGGATATCTAGGTGTTGCAAAGATAAAACTGTTCGCTTTGCCGACAGGGCCGGAAATTGCATGCAGCACGCCGCCGCTCTCCACGCACGATAACCGCCAGTTCCCGGTGAGTGTTATGCTAATTTATACCTTACTGACATCTTAGAAGTGAGAGGAATTAGAAACAATGGGTACAATTAGTTTTGAATAGAAATTGCGGCTTTAAATAGACCAGTTATGGTATTTGTTTTTTTATTTTTGAAGTTTTCTTTTTTACATAAAGACGTTTGATAATTAGCATTATTAATAATGGCTAATTTGATATTGGTTAAAAGCACGAAATGGTTATAAAAACATTTTATTTTTAACCTATACGGAGCAGTGCGCGGGAATTTCTGTACAGTGATTGTTAAAGTGTATTTTAATATTCAAATTATTTTTGGTTTTTGAGAAAATTTGAGATTTGACGGGACGGTTTCGTTAGTATCATTGAATGTTTTGTGATTGTTAATCTAATATAATAGGTATTCAATGATATAAATAGTTTTGTTTGATTAAAATAATTTAAAATCCCAACTATTAAATATTAGAAAAACATCTTATTTTAGCCGATGAAATATGATTTTACTGTTGTTTTTACTTAGCATTAAGAAATTAATTAAAGAAAGAAAAAAAATTTTTTACTAGGAATAGCAGTACAGCACATAAAAATATGCTTATAATGTGTATCATTTTTCTAATAAGAGTATACAAAACATAATAATTTGACATAGCATGCTGTGTTTACCTTTAAATGTAGGGGCACGAATAGTACACATAGATGTAAAGTAATCCATACGTATCATGTCTAATTAAACATAAATTTAAAAAAAATGTCTAAGTTAAACTTTGAGCACCACTGGCCACCGTCGTCTTGTCACATCGTTGTGACAGCTCTGCGGGGGCTCGGGGACAACAATGTTCAAACTGTTCCACTGTTGTTCACGGAACCACTGTGGAACCACAGTCATGGCTCCTTAGGGATTTAGATACAATACTGATACGTCTGTCTGTCTGTCTGAACTGTCTGTAAGTGTAACTACTTTAATCTATACTAATAATATAAAGCTGAAGAGTTTTTTGTTTTTTTGTTTGAATGCGCTAATCTTAGGAACTACAGGACCGATTCGAATACCTAATTCGATTAGTAGAAGATAGATCCATTTATCGAGGAAGGCTACCTATAGGCTTATAATATCACGCTAAGATGAATATAAGAGGAGCAGAAGCAAAAAATATTGCGGAAAACGGGAAAATTACGCGGGTGGAGCTGCGGGCGATTGCTAGTTATCAAAAACTAGTAGACTGGACAAAAGTTGTTCTGCCTTAATTTTTTTTTATTGTAGTTGATCCCTTAGTTTTCTCATCACGTATTGATTTTCAATTATCATAAATCTGTAGTGCATGTTCATTTATCGGAGAATACCTATGGCGGCGTTTAACACTTTAATAGTCTGATTTCCTTAATTATCTCGACATCAACGTTACCTTCCGGGCCTAACAGTGGCTCCAAACCATACTCGTCTAGCATTTACAAGGAGTTTGGTGATAAACACACGTACGCGGTGTTTTTATATAATCAACCATAATGTAAAATCTACTTACGTAAATTCTACTTTGTTCCGGAAGTTGATTAGTGAAATAATAATCACGTACCTAAGTTTCATTATCAGGTTTTGCGCGTATTATTAAAATTAAATCTTTTTCTAAATTACACATTCCATAAATAAAAAATAATAAGTTTATCTATGTCATGTATTGTAGGTGCGATTACGGGATATGTAGATACCCGTTCAGATTTGTAACTAAGTATATGGAAAAATTGATTAATTGCTAATACATTATGATAACAGTTGACAGCAGAGATCGAAATCACAGATAGTGGATGCGATAGAAGGATTAAGACATCCAAACCATAGATAATACAGCAATGATTTTTACCTACTTAATTGATAAAGTGATTACGCAAACTGCTACCTGTTTATAACGACAGGTGCCAATACCAGTAGCTATAATCAGTGGGTTTGTTTGTCACCACGACGATAGGAATCTACGGGAAATAGTAGTTGTAAATAATGCCAATGAGACGTAACTTAATAATTGAACATAATTATAACTTTATTGTTTCCCAAAGTGTTCCTGATGGTAGTAATATATGGACGGCCCCTAAGAGGATATTTCTATGAAACACGCCTGTTTATTACCAATATCCATCACTGACCATGGTGACAAGCCCTTCATACAGGATTAACCCTATTTCAGTTATTGGACGAGATAGCAGATAACACTGACAGGTTTGGTCGCAAGGTCGCTTTCAATAAAAGCAGAGCTAAAGATAGGTACGAAACTGTTAAGTAGCGATTTTTTGTTACCTTGCGATAAATTCATTTATTTCATTATTATGTTTAAACAAAGATAAACGATCACCTTGTAGGTTTCTATCTTGTTTGTCGTAACGGGCAATGCTTTCCTATTTTTAAGATAGGTGAAGATTATCTGTTTATAAAACTTTTGAGGACATAATGTTTTGTTGACAATAGTATATTAATTTTACTAAAATGTCAGTATTAACTAAATACTAAATAAGAACGTAATGTCTAAGTAACAGAGCTGATTCGTGGTTATTATCTCAGTACCTACTTAATTGAAATCGAGTTTGAGATCAAATCATAGTTATTTTTAAATACATCAATATCTTGATATTATTATGTCTGTAGGTAGTAAAATATTATTTTAAACAGGTAAGTAAGTCATGTCGTGACTGAGGAACGATTCATATACCTAATTCAAACCTCCGTCACACTAATCCAAGTTAACAAGATAAGTATCGCGATTGTAGACCCGAAGTTGGAATAAGGATGTTCGATCTGAATCGATCTTTCAGAGTATCGATACATTACATTACGTTATGCGTATAAGGTACAATGTTTGATTTTTTCAATCGACTCCGGCCGATATAATTTTGATCTGAATAAAATTGTGTGACGACATTGAGATTTGCCAATAATTTTAATATGTAAAAAAGCGTACGTGTTTGTCACTGAACTCCTCCTAAGCGGCTGGACCAATTTCAATAAAAAAAAATTTAGATAATTTAGAGGGACCGAGTATGGTTTCGAGCCACAGTTGTACCCGGCAGGTGGTGCTGATGTCGAGATATTTCAAGGGACCAAACTATTAGGGTTATTGAAACGCTAACATAGCAAAAGTTGTCCATTATGATGAGTATTTACTAGCACTTGAAAGTTTAAGTTCAGGAGTTACCTGTATGTGGCACTGATACAAAGTGATACCTAGTTTATTATAAAAAATATCAACTTCATACTACAATATCTCTTCGAGAAGATCGATTTATACTAACGCCATTTATATGGTAGATCATTTCCGATGAAACCCGTTGTCTGCGATTCATTTACGATTTAAAAAATCGATTTAGTTTTAAATTTCGGGCATCCCTAGTTGGGACAAATCTCAGGGATCAATGACAGGGGACAGCCTAAGCTAACAATGTTAGCCGCTACAATGGGATTATACTCTCGGTAGCCAACAGCCAACAGCCAACCCTGCTCCATAACAAATATAATGCTATTGTTGGCTAAAATATTTGCGGCATTGTGTGCGATCCGATCATTGGATTAGATATTCGATATATTTTTATTGAACTAACTCACGCAGTCATTTTAGGGTTTATAATCAGTGCCAAGGCTTTTTATGATGATCGAGTATATTTGTAGCTATAAATAAATAAATTTGAATTATTACCAAAGGTGGTAGTAAATAAATTATAGGTCTTGAACAGCAAAATAATCGTAAAACAGCATGGTTGGTAATTAGCTGTATATATTTCAACAGGCGCTCAACAGTTTCACCTCTAGACCTCTAGACAATTCCAATTCCAGCGTCTTACTAAAGTAATACTAATATTCCTGTCAAACTTAGATCCTTAATCTTAACTTTTCTATTTCCTTGAAAATTATAATTATTTGAATGAGTTAAATTATATTGCCAGCTAACTCTTATCAAATTATGCAATAAAAATATTTATCTGTCTGTCGGTCAGTGACACTAGGGATAGTGGCCATCTACTAAAGTCTAATAAAACTGTACATACATACTGGCACTTTTAAGATAAAAAGGTTTTATTCGTGTTTCAATTGTTTTTCGACACACTTTTAACGCCTACAGATTCAATTCTGGATACATAGCATCACTTTTGTGTAAAAACTTTGCTCGGTGGTGGAATTAGGAGATTGATGATCGTTGGTTATTCCTCATCAGCGCGGTGATGACTTGGGTTTAAATGATTTCCATGCGTCATGGTGATCGCATTGATATCTGTCTGCCAGAGATATCAAATCCTTAAGATTTAAGATACTGAGTCCAACATTTGCAGCTAATTTATGAGAGCTTTACAAAATTAAGTAAGTAGAAAATGTTTTAGGGTTTTAAAATAAGAACATGCATATTTTAATTGTTAGCACTACATTGCTATGACAATTGAAAAAATGTGTTTAAGATAAGAATAGATTAAGGACATTCATTTCATTTCAATTTGACTGTAGTATCGGAGTCTTTAAGTTTCCCTCACGTTTGAACTTGGTTGTTATTGCGACAGCAGTTAGATTTCTAAAGTTACTTACAATTGGTTTACCCAGATGTAAAGGCAAACTTTTAGACCAATTTTAGTCCTATTTGATAAAACTATACTAAGATAACCAAAAGAATTTATCTTGTTGGTAAACACCAAGAATGTTAGTTTGTGATGATGTCTTCCTTTACCTAAGTTTTTGGGTTATTAATTTTTAGTATTTATATGTTGTAGTACATTAGACAGATCAAATACGGCTGGCTGAATACACCGCTGCTCTAGAAAGAAGCCAAGACGATGTTAGATTATCTTTCAATATCAAGATTAGTCTTATAGTTATTGTAATAGGTAGGTAGATAATTTACCTCTTATTTCGGAATTTAGGAATTAGATACAACTGTGTATAGTCTGACTTCTGAGTAGATTATTGTGCTTAAACTTAGTAATCCAATTGCCTTGAACAAGCTTAAAACCAAGTATTCCACAATGTGGTCTAACCTTGGAGCCACTTCCTAGGCCACACCCTTCATGACGTAATGCTTTAGTTATTGTTATCAAAGTACGTGTGTTAAACAACTTATTGTCTATCTCTTCATCCAGTTTAAACTAGGTCAAGTCTATTACTTAACTTAAATATTCTGCGGAATAAACTCACGACGCGTAACTTTTGTTTGCATAACGCGTGAGTAACTTTCTCTTTATTTTGATGTAAATCTTCTCTAAATACTCTTCTTAAATTAATATTT
The DNA here is from genome assembly GCA_001278395.1 of Lerema accius. Taxonomy (NCBI): domain Eukaryota; kingdom Metazoa; phylum Arthropoda; class Insecta; order Lepidoptera; family Hesperiidae; genus Lerema; species Lerema accius. The sequence goes on from LGAG01000159.1 coordinate 633,932, forward strand.
ATTTTACTAAAGAAAGTGTAGGTAATTAATAAAGCCAATTAGACATAGTTAATTTTTTTTAAATTAAGATGTAGAGAAAACTAAATTGTATCAAAATAATAAAAATACATTTAATTTAGTAAAGAAAACAAATAGTTACATAATATTTTATTTTCTTAATTAATAATTTAATAATGAAACATACAAAATAATATTTACAAATAATGATGTATAGGTAATTATAGTTTCTAGTCAGTAGAGTATTTTCATCAAATGTAAATGTACAAAAATAGAGGTTAAATCTTAATGGTAGTGTAAGTTTTCATAGGTATTTAACTAAGTACAGGACTCTATACATTGCAATTAAAATTAATTACTATTGTCTATATGAGCAATTATTTTGCATCTAAACCTCTACATACTAAACATAGTAGGTAGGTACTATTTAAAATCTACCCATAGAAATCACAGTAAATTTAATATTAAACCCAACGTCCAATTATATTTCAATCTCGTCAACGATGCTTGTGGGCAACCTTAAATTAATTGCGCTATTAAAAATATTTTTTTACATTAAATTTGACTTATGAATGATATTTACTAAGTAATACAATACATAGCTTCAGTGCTAATAAAAGCTAGGCTATTTCTAGTATTTATTAATAATACACACTAAATAGGACTCTTTAATCGTTCTGACATTCACAACACGAATAATATTGCTCTAAAAGATGGTACTGACTTGTGATAGTAACCGTGACTTTAACATCTGATTTCCCAGATTTAGGTCGTTATTGGTTTAATGGCTTAATGCTATAATTGTTGTAGTAATTCATGCCGTTAATATCGAGGCTACATTAACAATGTTAGGTTATAACAGAATCCTCGAAATTAGCTTGTCAAAAATGCGTAGCCACACGTACGTAGCGCCACTATTAACGTGATAATTATGGCAATACGCCGTTAACGCAGCTGGGGAATATCACTGTTTGGGACATACGGTAACGTAAATTGTAAAAGCACATTAAACCAAATAAACTAGCATGACAAATGACAAACAAATTTTCACAAAAATACAATCAGCAATTTACATAGAAATGTGTATCAAATAGATACGTCAAACATGATCGTGTGGAATCTAGAGGCGTTATAATTGTATATGATGTCATCTACTCGTCTTTAGGCTTATGACGTTACTCGTCAGAGCCGCCAGTTCGTTCCACGATGGCTCGGAATCCGTCCTGGTCGTCAGCAGTGTACCGCACGGTGCGTTGTTTGCCGTCAGCGTCTAGAAAGCTGTAGAATCCTCGCACCACGCCGCCATCTCGGCTCTCGTGAGCTGACTTTGAGTCGCCCGTCAGCTTATCCTGGAAACATGTTGACGCTTAGTTAGTTACATTCGGCTTGTCTTTAAAAGATGTCAGGCTAGTTGAAACTTTTACGATGATGACATTATTATGATGATGTTTTCCAGTCACTATTTTTATGGAGTGAGAATAGCTTATAGGTACCTATTCCATCTCTCAAAACCTATTTCTATGAATACTCGTTTAATTTTCAGGCAACAATACCTTGCCGATAAATATGTATAAGACAAGCCTCTTCTAAAAGTGCTTTTACGCGAGCATTTTCTAAATGAAGATGTGTTCATTTATGATAGTAAACATATTTCTTGAGTACTATTAGCAAGGAAAGCTTTCTAAATTATCTATCAGAGCAACGCTATAATTTAATGAAGTTAATAAAAACTGTTAATAAATCAGTCAAAGGGTAAAGACAGTAACACAAGTTTAACTGTAGGAATGTAGTATAATTTTCTCCGAGATGAATGATCGTAACATTCCTCGTGTCAATGGAGTATTGCGCAACGAGTGGCGCAAGCGCAAGTTCAGCACAAGGCCGCGGCCGCGCGAACGCATGAGAGAAATGTTGCGATAGTGCACAGACCACCTGCCCGCAGAGGATTCACTAGTTTACTCTATAGGAATACGAGTAGTTCTGAAGCAATTTGTTACTCAAGTAGTGTTAACTTATAATTTTTTTCCCATGTGTAACGTGTCTGTGTAACAATGTAACAGTCGGTAATGTGAGTAAATGAAACTTTGTAATGCCAAATTTAAGTCATCATATGAAACTAATACGAACTTAAATCATACCATAATCATAATCTCGATGGTGGAAAATGAAACATGAAGGTAAAGACAAGAGACGTATCACTTTTCATTGTTTAGCAGTTTGAAGTGAATTCAAGTACCTACAATACAATTTTTCTATCCCGTGATAGCCTCTAAAAACACACTCTCGGAAACAATACAATTAATCTATTCCGTGATAGTCTAAAAATATATAAAAGTACTCTCAGTTTTACTGCGTACGTTTTAAGTGCGGTATAATTTAGTTACCCAGTTAATAACTGGCACATTCCACTCAGTGAACCGAATATTAAATCGTGTTTAGTTTTTGTAAGCTGTTACGGTGATGAGTAGTGGCGTGAATTGCCATATATTTTCATGAGCTCAAATACAGTTTAAGTAACATTTGTATGGTATATGGTAATTGTGGTAATTTAGACTAAGTAGTCAATTAACTGTCGGTAAAATTTAACCGACTACATACAATTTAGCGACAGTAGGAGAGTATCTACTGCAGAGTATTCTTACTACGATTTCATAATGACATTTATTTTCAAGATCTTAGTTATTGTTTGTCTAATTTAAACATACTTTTTTAATAGGAGCATTTTAGCTGCTCGTTAAACTCACTACTGGGCTAAGTTCCATTCCAGTTAGTATAATTCCAAGATATTACAGCAGAATTATCGCAGAAGCAGGAGAAAACTTAGCTTAGGCATCTTAAAGAAATTTATAAAATGCAGCTGTGCATCGTGATGATTTTGGATAACTCTGATATGCACTGAACTTTCGTAATTTCTAATAAGTACACGCTCTAATAAGTAGCGTACCTAGGAACACGATTTAAATTTTTGCATAAATAACCATGAGGCAAATTGCGTACTTAGAACTACGCATATTCATAAATAATTAGGAATAGCCTTGTAAATTGACCTACCAGTCGAAATTGGCCTCGACACTTTCAAATTTGAATTTGAAATATGTTCTCAGGTCTTGAGTTTAGACGGATTTTGGAATTGCTTAGAATTCAAAACAGGTTTCAGCTTTCTTTTAATCATAATCATAAGTACTATTTATTACCCACCTTCTGACATTCAATAGGTACCTACTGTTTTTTGCTTAGAGTAATGAAACTCAAGAACAAAAAATATCTTATGGTGTAACTCATAAGTTTCAGAACAATATTTGTTGATTAGATTTGATCACTATTATATCACTTATTAACTCTTGACAACCCACTGATAATCAATAATTTCAGATCACCCATAATTGCGTAAGATGTTAAAAAAGTTTGCGTTTAATTTACTTATAGACAATCTTTGAAAATGTATAGTTTCTATGTCAAATTAGGTATCTAATTTTAGATAGGTACAACTTGTTATTAAACCACAAACCCATTGAGCTGAGCGACTGTTATTCGATATGTCATAGGTTTTAACTATTTGTACCAATCGTAAAACCAGCTGCCTGTCTAGCTGAAGTCAACCGCGAAACATGAACCACTATTCCGGTAACAACTGACTTTGAAAGAGATTTGGTTACACGATTCATGTTCTAATTTTAGGATGGCTCGTGATAGTGAGAGCTATTTAGGTACTGCAAAAACGTAGAATTATTTGTGTAAGATAATGTAATTAAAGTGTTTGATTTTAAATACACGGTATTTTGAGTAAGGAAGTTACCTACCTAAATATTTTTAGGATAGTTTCGTAGCAAGAAGAATAATAGATTTTTTGGTTGCTTAATAGAAGGCTTATTTCCTACATACTGTATCTCCATACGGTTATTACTTAACTATACGTCAATCAGCCTGAACTCATTGTAATGGATAATCTTGTATGGGTAGCAAGTAGATATTGGTCTGATTACTAGATGCACTGGAAATGTTGAAATGCTACTCGTACGTTGATCCTACGTTGTTCACAAGATATCGAATAGCTAACAAAACTGAGGAAACTCAATCCTGCGACAAAACAGTACTAGTCAATTTGTCGCAATACTTTCCGTATTCGTATTATTAAATGTAGCAACTAGACTACCAGTAGTGTAGTATGAAATGTAATATTGAACATGATTGTTAATTGATCTGTGTAAAGCGCAGCTCTGTGCCTTGTATCATTTGTCGTCTTAGGTAGAGCTGTATCGTACAATATGCTCAATGACATACTTGACTTCGACAAAGTAAAGACTGCTGAATTAACTGTTGCCTAGGAAACGAAGTTGAATTTTTTAGTCCTGGCAGATACATACTTGTTGCCTCTTAAATACAGCTCAAAATAATGGTTAAAATCGGTTCAGTTATTTAAGACGACTTGACGAACAAACACATGATACACACTACACTAGAATTTACTAAGAAATTAAGGAACTGTATGATAATATTGATGTACGACAAAATCCTATGAGAATGTCAAAGGCTCTACACATATGGTTTTAGCGGATAACTTGCGAAAACAACGCAATTGGGTGGTCTGACATTTAGTTTACGTGGTCGCTGCATAAAATCACCGTCCAGTTAAGTGTCATAATGTGGTTAAAGGGTAATTAGATCCACTGTTCCTAATGTCAACTACACAAGTAGTCGAAATATGCGAGTTTTTGTCTTGGAAAGACAGTTGACAAGCAAGTTTAGTTTAGTGATAGAACCCAGAGGAAATTAGGGTTTGACGAAGAGACTAATTTATTTTAGTACATATTCAAATACGTAATTGAGTAGGTAGGTACTAATTAAAAACGCAAATGGAAATCAATTCATATAGCTTTAAGGGTTTTTTATTTGAAATTATGTTGATGTTTTTGTAGTAGGTAGGTACTTATGAAGAATTTATGAATAATTTTCTAAGCTCTTTACATTTATCACACGAAATAACATGTCAACAAACACGTTCTTGATTTACTTTCACGACTACCGTCACGTTAAAGCACCCCGTCACTTTATCTCGGAACTTATCGCGAATAAGAATACGAGCACTATATAAAATCAGTATAGAGTAGTCGTGATATAGAGTCGGACGGACTCACGCACCAAGGGTTCCGTACCATTACTTATAAAAGAAAATCACGTTTGTTGTATGTACCTACGTCTGTTATATGCTATTAATATTGAGCGAAAAATATGAAAAAAAACACGTTTATTGTGTGGGTACCCCCTTATTCTTTTTTATTTTTTGTTATAGTGGCAATCGAAATAAATAATTTGTAAAAATCAGCTTTCTCGCTATTACGGTTAATGAGATCATACACCCTGATGACACAAACAGACAACGGAGTTTGATAGGGTTCTGTTTTTACCTTTTAGGTACGGATTTGCTAAACATCATCAAAATTTCACTTATTTTTATTATTATTGTATTTTTTACATTGAATAAGACAATGCAGTCCTTAGAGTAACTTAGACTAAGTTGCAGTCGTTTCCAGTCAACAAAGCTAAACCTAACCTGAATAAAATAAACAAAAAATATCTTTCTTTAAAGGTATTTTACGTGTTATAAATAAACGAGACAATAGTAAAACACTCACGTGCCCAAGGACCGGTAACAAAGCTATAGAAACAGAAAGCCAATCGGATAGTAGCGGCTTCGCGGTCCGGTGACCACCTTCAATGAATTAGAATACTTGCTGACTCGCGCAATACTTCCGATATTAGGTACCGTATCTACACCGTCACCGTCTTGCTTCACTATGATTTGTTGAAGTCAATCTATTATACTTATACTTACTGGTAATAATAACTAGGAATTTATCTATAGGTACATTATAATAAAAATGAAAGTTTATGGGTGCTCAGTTTGTCTGAGTGTTTTTTAATGGTTTTAATGTAGCAAAGGAGCTGACAGTGCCACCAACCCCTGCCGCCCATGGACATCGTAACAAACTGAGTAAGACTATGGGAGAACTATTAGTTGGTTATTAGTTCCTGTTAGTAATAGATGTTAATGAGAATATTAGTTGTTGTTAATTATATTCATATTTTATGAACAGAGTTGATAAAAAAGATATTCTAGCAAACCTCTCGGGATCCATTTGATGTAGGTATATGAGATGATGATGCAAACGCAAATCACCCTACACTTTACGACATTGTGTTCATAGGCAAACAAGTAAGATCAATATTAATAACAAAATTGGAAAGGATGTGCCGTTGACATTACCAACACGTACATTGCTTTGACGTTAATTTATTTTGTTGTAATATTTCCTAAGTAGTTTATTTATTGGATGTTCGAATCTAGGGCTCCATAATTCCCAGATCTTTGATTATTAGATTACAATACTACTAGGTATCTTGGGGGTTTTCCAAAAACATTTTAATGAAAAACGAAGTGCGCGCAGGTCATCCACATTATGATAAAGTTCTCTTTACCGCCTATTAATCTATACCCAATACCTAATGTATCTATCTACACACGTGTTGTTAAACACATAGGTACGTGTTATTAACCGCGCAAAAAATTTCAAGAATTCCTACCTACCATATAAATTGTAATTAGAATTACTTGACATTATCTAGGAACAAAGACACTTTCGCGTTTGGTGCAATACAATAAGCTGCAACGACTAGGCATTCAACCCGGAACCGCTCGCTAACGAAGGTCGCTTTTTGTTGAATAATTTAAAGACACCATGACACACGACACTTATATTTTTATTTAAATGTCACAATTATTTTTAAACCCAGTAATAAGATCTACCGAGTTAGTCATTTGTTTTTGTTGATCTATCAATCAATAATAGTGATATCGTATTTCAAATCTATACTAATAAAATTAAATTGGATCAAAGCATTATTAGTTTTTACACCAATTTTTATTTGTCTGTTGTGGTTACGTTCATTGCCGCAGATAATAATACTAAACAAAAAAAAAACAGTAGGTACTCGCGTTTTGAAAAAGTTACCTGTGTCCAACAGTTATTTTTCATAAATAATATGAGCTAAATAAATAATTAATAAAGAACTAAAACAAAAAAATATTTTATTAAGCTTTCCGTCCGCAGTTTCGCCTGTGTGGAATTCGGTTATAGCTCGCGATTTTTTCGCGATAAAAAGTATCCTATGTCCTTTCCCAAATTCATTTCTATCTTCATACCGAATTTCATCAAAATCGGTTCAGTGGTTTAGGCGTGAAAACGTAGCAGAAAGACAGAGTTACTTTCGTATATTTATAATATTAGTAGGAATAAAATGGACTAGGCACTTAAAAGCTGGATGATATTATAAGGAGACGTGAATCAGATGTGGTATTAAACGTTGATCTAAGAAAACAAAAAAAAAATCTCGTAGCGAAGCGAGGACGGATTGCTAATAAATATTTTTTATATATAATCTACGTAGTGTAAATTAATTCAATATCTACTATTGTAATAAGAACTTGTCGTCCCGAATGACATTTGGATTACTCGAGGTCAGTCTACTTTTTGTTTCAGAATCCAATCTAAATCATATAGTTAATGACGTCTTACATCTACGTCTTTTCAAAAGCCTCGCAAACTGTTAGATTATGAATTTTGACTGTCATGAAGTTCTTATGAAAGATACATCGAAACAAAAGTTCCTTATTTCTAGAAACCGAAAGGTTGTATCCAAAGAATAAGCAGCACAATACTGCCGTGGCTTGAGCCCTAGCAATCTTCAAGAGGAGCTACTTCATTGGTCAACAATTTGAACTACGAACAAGATAGAGATACCTTTGTTTTAAACCCAAAGCTCGTCCTTACCCTAAGATTTAACTGCGATGTACTACATACACAATTAAATTTACATTGTAATAAAATAAATACTTTCTTATTGTTTCAAATCTGAATGGCATATCATCATTCTTCATTTAGTAGTTGTTCAATTGTTTGTTGTAGCGAGTTATGTTATTGTTTCAACAACAATTCTCATTGTTACTTCTGCTGCACTTGCCTTGGAATTTGTTTTGTACTGAGATCGAGAATATTATTGCGAATGAGTAACGGCTAAATTGTCTGCAAGATTACTGTTTAGAATTCTATCATATCTAATATGTCATGCAGCAAGGTTGCGGGTTGGAGCACCATAGTTAAAAATATGAAGTAACCAGTTAGTACCTAACCAAACTTTTAATATTACTATCTTAATAAATAAAAGTAATTATACTCACATGGACTCCATAAGAGAAGCTGTATTTAGGGTTATGGTTGAACTCGCTATTAGGTTCTTGCCCTTTGGTGTAGTGAGCCAAGCTTACAGGGTTGCTTTTAACAGCCTGGATGGTTTGCAGTTTATACGGATCTAGAATATGCTTCGGATAACTCTGCAAATTCTGTAACCCATAGTTCTGCAGATTCACCAGGTTATCCCCGTCCACTGCCCTAAAATCTAATTCGGGGCGATATTTGAGGATGCTCACTGGTTCCACATGGGGTAATGGTTTGTTTTTGGAGTACTCGTTGGTGAACTTTGGAAGATATCTTAAAGGTTCTGGGTCGGCGTACAGGTCTGGTCTCACGAGCCGGTTGACCGCTTTGGCTCTCTCGTGCTCCGGTAACTTCGTGTCGGGATCATCGAGGTAGTTTACCAGGGCCTCTTCCAGGCTGCTGTAAGTCTTGTACGCTTGCTCCGGTATCTTTGCTCCCGGTCCCGTGTCATCGTAATTGTTATCTATGGCGTTTTTTATCTGTGACTGTGATGCTGCGGAGTATGGTATAGGGGCGTAGGATCGTTGTGGCCGTTGTTGCGCTGACACGGCTGCCATCATTGCTGTGGTAAATACCTGAGGAAAAAAAACTGCTTGAATTCGAGTGATATCAGAAAGTTGCGGGCAAACCTTTAAATATGTTTCCGTGTAATTTGATTCAAGACTCGTCTTCGAAGTAGGTAATCAAACGAGAAGTGGAGTGCTCTTGCATCACCAAGTATGTTATTATAACGGGTTTTGGTAATCAATCGTGTCAGTCATACAAGCAGAACCGCACAACTCTTTTGTAATAACATTACTTATTGCGGTTTACAAGTATTATGGCATTATGGTAATAAATAGTCTATGATTTTAACCTGGACTTTGAAGTATAATAATATACCCCCTGTGGTATTTTTTATTATTTACATTGAACTTGTTTTACGAACAATGATTGATAGATCGATTGATTGAAGAATTGCATTGAGTAATGAATCGTCAATGCCACAAGTGTACGTGATCCAAATAGGTTTTTAGGCATCATAATTTTTGGCACTGACTGATTTTAAAAAAAAATCTATGCAATTCAATACCTGATGCTGTACGGTTGGACTTGCCTGCTGCTACGAACTTTCTAAATACTAAACATCCACGATGATTTCAGTTTAACTAATTTACTTTTACATAGGTACTTACTGTACCTAACCGAATTTCATGTGGAGGGAATCGAACTGAATCTCATCTAATCTTGCTTTAGGTTAATAGTTTGCCTTTAAGTGGCCAAGTCCACTGCCAAACTCCAAAGTGAGAAATTATGTAAGCTATTTATTCAAATATTTTATGACAGAATCGGGGCCCTCATATTTATTACCTAGTTATGTTGATCCAATTTTTTTACAGTGATCTCAATATTAACTATCGAGATCAGAACTAGAAACAATCTTCTAACGGTAGTTGTTATATAACATAAAGTTACGGAATTCGTAAGCAATGCTAATTCGGTTTCTTGAATCGGGCGTGAGTAGATGTTTTAATAAGAGTGTAAGTAAGTGAACGCTTAGCATTATTAAAGTCGTTTTAACTCTAAGCACATAATTTAACGTAAGTGTCTGCTAAATATAGCTGTTGTCTATGGTCTGTAGTTTGAGGAGTTTGAGAGACATGAATTGATAATATTTTTTGTTTATAGGTACACATCAATACTTCTTCCTGTATAACCTCTCTTTATAATGCAATTGTTACCGGTCAAACCGCCGTTTAAAGAGTCCTAGGTTCGATTTCCAGCAAGGTAAAAATTTGAATCTAGCTCTCAAAGTTCTCGGTCTGGATCTATATTTCTTATATTCTTTGTCTATATTTCTTAGCTAGGACAACCAGAATACAGGGAATAGTGTAATATAAAACGGGAAGTTAATTGTAAACAAAAAAATGTTCATGGAAAACTATTTATGGAAACCCATGATACTATGCCCGCGTAGGTAATTATTTAAAAGTTTTGTCAATAAGTTTTTTACAGTCACAATACTTGAACTGTGGACCCTACTTGATGTTATGTAGGTCTCTGTGTTAACTGTTAATGCTCGAACGCGTAAAACTACGCGTAAAAACTCACGCGCACACGCCAGATACTTTTTTGTCATTAGATAGTTGAATTAAATTATGATAATCACTACGAAACAATTGACTAGTAAATTAATAAATTGACAGTGCAAGTTAACCATTAGATAACGTTAACGTTGATAAAGTATCTTCGAAGGGCCTTTTGTTGGTTGTTAACTAAACACCGTCTTTAGGATTAGAATTAGGTTTAGATCGGCAGTTCTTATTTTGTTGAAAAACACGAATTGGCAATTCAATTGTCCTCCTCCAATTCCATAAGGACCTCCGTCTAAAGTTGTTCAGCGTCCGCAAAGGGTCGTTATCGACAAGATTATGAAAGACTGCTTTAGATAAACTTGTCCCTTACTATACAGCAAGTAAATTAGGTAATAATTATCCCTTAATATAGCAGATTTGTACTCTAATTACTTACGAATTATTAACGAGAAACATGCAACAGCCGGTATTTAAGTAAAGTAAACAAAGGAAAGAAAGTGTTTCATGCTCAATGCAGTTGTTGTTTTCACGCGATGTAACTAATTTGTACCTACTCGTACTCCTAATTAACTTGTACATTGTCTATTGTCAGAGTCTATTTTACTGTAATAATACATTAGAATATTTTTTTACCTACAACGCTATATAGATACAGGTATTTTCTGTCTACGATATCATAATTAGCGTAACAAAGAAATTGAGATATGCTCCAAGAACATTGTTCTCCTTATGTTGCAATAAAAGAAAAAAGAAGAAAATATTGTTTAGAGAAAGAAGGAAATATTGTTTGTAGGTATTTCTTTCTCTTAGGTCAAGTACACGGTAATACGACAGCCGAACGACAATAAAAAGTTAACACAGGTCATGGTTATTATTGACAAAAACACGAATCTATTTAGTCTAGCGTCAGTGTTTACTTTATTGATAAAGCTGAATTTTGGAATAAATAACCAACAAATTAAAGAAAAGATGGACCTGTATTTGAAATAAGACAAAAGACATTGCAGACGCATTTTCAGTCAAACAGAAAATTAGAATCTACTTATTAGAACACCGCTGATTTATATCCAAAATTAGCTGTAAAATATTTTCGTAAAATTAATAGAGAAGTAGAGCTATCTACTTAATATTATATGGATAG
>LGAG01000159.1:646959-659375 GCA_001278395.1 Lerema accius
ACAATCAAGGTACCTTATAAGTACTATGCCTATATTATGTAGGTACTGGTTTACAAAATTATACAAGTATCACGATATTTATTTTATACTTGGCACCGATTTCAAGATTATAAAATACGTATTTAATAATTTGGGTTTAACTAAATCATAAAGAAAATTATTTTTTACTTTTTAGTTCATTTGAAGTCGGTTTTTTTTTGTTAAGAATAATTATTTTATTTACTGTAATAATACATTTAAATACATTTTTATCTACGTTATAGGTATAATGGCAGGTATTTTCTGTATATTACACCATATGGGTTCAACTTTTGATTCTTCTAAAAGAATTAGGTTACAGTGGAGAAAACTCTAATGATATCATAATTAGAGTACCAAAGAAATTGAAATAGTTCGGTATTATGCTCTAAAACCATTGCCTTTCTTGTGTGCAATAAGAGAAAAAAGAAGAAGAAAGAAGGAAATATTGTTTATATTTCTTTCTCTTAGGTCAAGTACACGGTAATACGACAGCCGAACGACAGTAAAAAGTTAACACAGGTCATGGTTATTATTGACAAAAACACGAATTGATTTAGCCTAGCGTCAATGTTTACTTTATTGATAAAGCTGAATTTTGGAATAAATAACCAACAAATTAAAGAAAAGATGGACCTGTATTTGAAATACCACAAAAGACATTGCAGACGCATTTTCAGTCAAACAGAAAATTTGAATCTACTTATTAGAACACCGCTGATTTATATCCAAAATTAGCTGTAAAATATTTTCGTAAAATTAATAGAGAAATACATAGCTCTACTTAATATTATAATATGGATAGTTTTAGAATCCTTTAAAATAATTAAGCTATATTAAAAAAAACATAAGATACTCACAAGAAGTCTCAACATTTTCCCGCTAAAATTATGTCACAGTCACAAAAAAATAAAAATTTCACAGACTAAAAATTATAATGGCAGTGCAACACTCGCGCGTATTCAAATTGCGTACGACTTGACCGCGGCGCCGCGTGTTACCGAGTGGCGGGAACTAACCGGCGCGTGCGCAAGTTAATTTACTTTTTATTTTGATTTGCCAGTTCATCTCTCGGAAGTGATATGCTAAGCGTTGCATATCACCATCGTAAGAATCGTAACGCATGGAATAATCTGATTCGCTGCATTTACGTGTCAATCACTGATTTTTTTGCGGAACGGAAATTGGTAGCTTTGCAGCAGATATAGTTTAATCGTTTAAGTTACTTCCTTTGTGTTACAGATTTTAGAACTCCTATCGTCCAATCATAGAAATTACGTTTGCGTTTGATATAAGTAAACTGTAGGAAAATATGTTGGGTTTTAATTTTATAATCATTGGTTTGATTTGTTTAATGAAAATAATAATAAAAGACAGTTCGTTTAGCTGATTACATACATTGCGGCATTTACGTTTACTTCCTTAATATCATGCAGCCTAATTTTAGATGACATGCTTACAGATTACATTTTACTTAAAAATCGGAAAGTTCTTAAAAATAAGTATTGCCTTCTGGAAAACGGCTTACAATTGTTAACTTACTAAGTGAACCTATTTAAGTATACAAAGAGAATAAAACATGAGGAACTTAATAGCTAAGTGAATAAAAACTAGTTTGAGAATTAGGAAGTTACGTAACCGGTAGGTATGCAGCAACCCATGAATATAAATTAATTAGTTATCTCATTGTAAAGCTAACAGGTTTTTTGTGTCAAATATAATCCACTTACTAGTCGATCTACTTTCTGACATTTTCAAAAAAACATTTGCGAAATCTGTAACCTTTAACTATTACATAACGCAATTTTTAGGTCTTGTAAAATCCCCCCTATGTAACGGGTCATGACATTATAAAATGCATTTACGTTGCATAGGGGGTTTGAACGCTTTACGTAAAATTGTTTTTTATTACTAAAAAAAAGTAGGTTTTATTTTTAATAATTCTTCTAACTCGGCGATCGCAACATTTTTGGATAAACCTGGTCATTTGTGTGTAACGTAACGTTTAAGGAGGGGAGAGAGGATACAGAAAAATGTTACGGTTCGTTACATGGGGGGAGGGGAGGTCAAAAATAAATAAAATGCGTTATTTAATTCTAGACGCTCCCCTACTGAGATTAAAACTAATAATTGTGTTGAATTTGAGTAATCGGTAATTGTAATTAGTAAGTTTAGCACATTTGCTACAAATTAGGTACCTAGGTACTAAATTGTAAAGCAATAAATCTCACGTCCGTCGTGTGGGTATGGTTCCGTTCCTAGTTAAATTCAGTCAAACCAATTTAATTGTCTTGCATGTTGGAAGTGTAACTTATACTTTCCTTTAAAATGTCGATCGGATCGACAATAGGAAGAGATGTGTTAAATAGAGTGGAAAATTATTTTACACTTCTCTTCCTATTGTATTGTATTATAGTTTCAACAAAAATCTATGAATCAATTAGTGACGACCCCGTAGCCTAGTTGATAGCGACCCTGTCTGCGAGGCGAGGATTTCGGGTTCGATTCCCGATAGATAAATGTTTGTTCCCGGTCTTGGGTGTTAGTGATGTGTTATTTGTGTTATCCATGCCTCCTGCGACACAGGGAACCCTACTGCGGGGGTATGACTGTGTTAGCGTTTATTTATTTATTTAATTATGAAATGTTTAGTACCTAAATAACAATTAGGAAGACCAAAAAAATTATACAAAAAATTAAGCCCAATTCACGCCTATTTATAACAGTAACAGTAATTCCTGCGTCAGCAACAATCAACATCAACCGGGAAGTTGTCTTGTTTGGAAAGTTTAATTTTAATAATAATATAATACAACCTACAGTTTAACCTTATACTCAAGATTTGTACCGACAAGTGGGCGTGTCTATTGTACCAGTTACAAAATATCCGAGTTCAAATCGTGATGCATTGGGGCTATGATAGTTCAGGGCCATAATTAGAATATCCTTAACTTAACACATTATTGATCTGTTATAAATTCATACTTAAAAGATAAGATTTCAAAAAATGTTTATACATAGTGTGCAATTTTAAGTGAAGATTCTAATAAATGTTTTCTATTTTGTACACATTTGCGATTTGGGGCACGTTACTTCATAGTTCCTACACTTATTTGTTTTTATTATAGTGCTGTGGTTGAAAGCCGATTTCAAATCATGTCATATAACTTTACACTAGATGACATGCTCTTTGGTCGATATTTGACCATAAATATTTATGTCCAATTATACATTATGGACTCGTTTGAATTATGTATTTAGCTGAATGTCAATGTCAGCTGTATATCAATAGAGCCTCTCATCTGACAAGTGTGTGCCTTCTATGTAAAAAATACATATTTTGAAAAAATATAGCTCTGCACATTTCTTTGCCTTGTGAACTTAACCATGTCAAATTTCAAACTCGTATGTATCCCGTATTAAATACATTGATATTAAGATTACATATATTTCCATGTGACAGACGCCTCGCGAGATAGTTACATATTACATGCACTTCCTACTTTAAATTAATAAATTTAACTGCAGATTTCAATGAAAGCGTGTAAATAATCGCTATCTATTTAATACACGGCTGAATCAGATGTTCAACCGGTAGATGCTTTCAAACAGTGAAAGTATGATGTCAATCTGAGTCAGTAATAGTCAGTATTCGTGACGACTTGACGATCGTAGACTACGAGGTAGATCTTATCTCGTGAGTTGAATGGACCGTCCGTGCACTATTATAACGATCTTAAAAAAATGCTAATTTTAGACAAATTGAATTTACTTTTATTTCTGACTTCTATGTCGTGTTTATTTTAGGGTTGAGAAGATACGATTTTTTAGCTGTGGCGTTTGCGTTTTAGCTGTTTTATTTTCGTCTAAGTCGCACATTTACAAAACGGAGGTAGATTAAAAAAGGAGTAGTTGCTTTAGTAAATTATTGATATCGACATTAATAAATTATTTTGAATTTTGAATATAGAGTTCCAGATAAATTGTTGGCCAAAAACAGCAATTAATCCAATTGTTAACCGGCTCTCTACATAATTATCCGATCTATAGATCGATAAATAAAATAATTCTCAATACTCAATTAGGTACATGTTAATAGGCATGACCTCGAACTGTTCAAAATAATGATAGTAATATCCTAACATTCTCGCCACAGCCGCGCCCCTCGTAGTATTAGCAAGCATTAGTTTGGGCCTACGCTTGTTGGAATCAGGGCCGTCTTTACCCGGGGGTTCAAGGGGTGCAGCCGCACCCGGGCGCGAGGTACTAGGGGGCGCCGAGCACCAGAAACTTAGATTTTTATTCGGTGCTTACATTTAGATTATTTCCGATTTTTTTATATAAATTACAGAGTTTCGAGAAATTAATGGAACTGAACGGAATTAACGGAAAAAAATGGAAAATTGAAATTATTTTGCGTTTTTTTTGTTACAATAGGGGCGCGGCTAATCAATTGCACCCCGGCGCGGAATATGCTTAAGACGGCACTGGTTGGAATTATAGCAATTTTGCAAATTACCCGCCTTCACAAGTTACGGCAATAGATACCAAGTAAATGGTTTTAATATTTGTAAATGTATTGCATTTTGTTAGTTTAACAATCGTTGCTATCAATCAATCCAAGCATTAGTCGTACTAATACCCAACTTGTTGCTAATTTCATGCATTTTTATGAAACTTTTGAAAGCCGTTAGTTTTGTATTATTCGTCGTTAAGTTTTGACGATATACTTCAAGCAGCAAAAAGTCCATAACCACATGGTTTCATAAGTGGCTGTCCATCATCATCATCATCATTGCAACCCATAACTGTCCCACTGCTGGGCTCGGGTCTCCTCTCACTATCACTGCTTAGTGGGTCCATTAATCACTTTAGGCTCGAAACGGGGGGATGGTACCATAAAAAATTACGAAATATCACAAGGGAGAAGGGAGGTGCAGGAGTTGTAGGATACCACGTGTATTTATTTTTTCGGCAAATGCAATATATTTACCTGTATTTGCCAAACATTAAAAAATACTGAAGATAGTCAGTAAGTTACTTCAATGAGCACCAAGAAATTCATCTACTGTTTAATATCTGCTAAAACCTTAACACCTAAATTTTAGGTAAGGAAATGACTGGCAAATTATATCTTGATCTCAGCGGTCAACCTGTTACAAAAACATGTACTTAATAAGTGAGTAGATAATGAACTAAACTATTAATTACCAACCTATTTATTTAGATTAATCATTGTCTCTGCTGACGTGGGTGTGAAATTATTAGTTCTGGTATTCAATACTATTAGGTAGTATTGGTCACGAATCACCTTCGTTGCCATGGTCAATCAGAGGTCACTATTATGTCATATAATATTACTATTATGACCTTACGGTTTTCACACTATTTCGTACTGAAACCTCACTAATAGTAAGGCCTTAAAAAGTTTTATTTAACAAATGTTAGTTATTCTGCAGTTCCCAAAAACTGAACGACTAATAGTTTTTTTAATATTAACTATAAACCTTTAAACCTACCTCTAAACGGAAATTATGATATATTTACAGGATGTTACCGTCTTTTAAAATTCTCTTATTGCTACTGTGTATGTTTACTGAACTATTCGCAATAATTTGTTACTGTTATCTATTTTTTACAACGATAATAATATACTCGATCGCTGATTTTCTACCAATAAATCATCAATCAATCAATGGTTATCAAAATCAATGGGTTATTCACGATTCACCTTCAGTGGTATGATCATAATTACAAACTATAGTTAGGCTATTGCGGCCATTATTGAGCAATGTATTCGAGGGTCGTGCGTTTGCCAAATGGCCGATTGTTAACATTTTTGCAATAACTACGCACTGAACTGAAGCGCGATGGATTTGATATGTTAAGTCGACTAATTAGCAATTTCCTGAAGTACTACGCTAAGTACTACTATAATTGTCTTTTAATTAGCGAAAGTTTTTTTTATTAACCATTATTCGTTAAAGGGTTTATTACTTCCTGTAAGGTTGTCGGAATGCAGACAAGCGTAAGACAATACGTTTAAAACAATGTATGTTATTGCAGAATGGCTACATTAGTCATTATGACTATTTTAATTACAGTCGAGGCTCACTAGAATCCCAATAGTGGAGGTATTTTTTAATTACGTTAGCGGAATTGGGCCCCTGATTATGTTGTTAACTAAGATAAGAACTCCTTTTACACCTTTTTTCGACAAACTTATATTATAGCACTCCGGAAAACCCGGAATAAAGTTTAATCAGCAGTTTGCAATTAGCAGGAATAATCACAAAATCGGTCCAATTCCACTGTAACCGCATAGAACTTCAAATATTTTTAACTGACTAATATTCCATATATCGCAGTTTCTAGAACCCCTAATCTTCTTCAAGGGCTTTATTTTGAGCAAAAAATATCCAGGGCTAATTCCACGGGTTAGGGGAGGTGAGGGTTGAAGGGGAGGGGAGGGGTAGTCCGATCCATCACAGGCGCTGTCACATGCCATTAGCCAGGCCTATGTGGCACGGTGGGAGAAATGTTGGTGCAAATATTACTACGTGACTCGGCTCTATTCTATACTCAATATTATTTACGTACAGAGTAACGGTTGGCAATTTACGTCGCGAGAAATGGATCAAAAGCTTTGGAAAGCCGATTAACTTCGAAAAAGTCATCTAAATACAAGCTGTAAAAACTAATATAGTCATATGAATTATCAACTCCACCCACCAAAGCACGGGAACAATGTGGTACCATCGTATGTGACCTCAATATATTAACGGTCCACTATTGAGCACGGATATCTCCTCATAACTGAGGAGGCCTAGCAAATTTTATGCTACCCTAGAAACTCCTACATGGCTTAATAACTCATACTTAACAATAAAATCTTGAAGCTTGTATATTGTAGCTCTATCTGCTAATATGTCAGCTATTTCCATAAAACAATATGACATAAGAGATTCTTGTACTGAAAGACAATATAACCATCAGTTGCTCCTCAAAATAATGTTTACTTCACTTTAAAAAAAATATCCCAAAAACCAGATACGACAAAACAAGATATGGTACGCGATAAACAAGATAAGCAGAAAAGTGATTAATTAATTCAAAATGCTGTAAGTTCCCTCCAAATCTGCAAAGTCAAGACCCAACTAAGTGTGAAGTGAGTGAAAATTCTACAAGTCAATTCAATTCAGCGTTAACCCCACTCGGTTTAAAAGCCTTAAAGCCGTTAAATGTTAAAGCGGCAAGGGAGGGTAGAAGGGTGCAATATAATTCGATAGAGATTCAATTTGAGCGGATCAGCGCCGTGTATATTACTGACAAATTACCGTGTTACTGTTAATGGGGTTCGGTGTTGACAGATGTTATTGTGTATGTAAAACAGAATATGAAGCGGTCATAGCCCGGTGGCTTACCTATATGCGAACTTGCAAGAGCAGTCGAAAAGTGGTTTTGACCCCTAGTGGCGATAATTTCTTGAGCGTTTACGTCCTTCTAGGGTCACGTAAAGTTGTCGGTATAATTTATTCCAACAGGGACCCTGTTTAAATTCTTGGAGGCATATCCTAGGGCTCCTACCGTTAGCATATCCACCAGTGGGGAAGTTGGCTTGGACTTTTTAATGTACCGGCCTCTTATTTGATAAAATCTATCTTCGCTCTCTAGCATCTCAGCAATCTTATCAACTGTTTCTCCTCTATTGTTTTATCCTGACCTAGAATTACATTCTCACGTTATTTTTAGTAGACCTAATTGAAGTCCTTGGAAGCAGCCCAAAGTCTGCGCTTCATTGATCTGTCACATAGCAAAAATGTGCATGTGCTTTGTAATTTGCAAAGAACAAGTCCATTTTGATTAAATTTAGAAGCGCACGTGTGGCGGGGAGCCGGCGGGGGAGCCGGGGAGCCGGGGGAGCGGGGTACGGGGCCCATTCTCTAAATCTGTCGGCGGTGTCCTCCACGTGATCGATCGTCGACGGCGAATTACGAGCGCGGAATAAAGCTTTATGGTGACCATATATTGCATTGATGTGCTGTACTAATAGGACACTGACATATATGTGCATAAATGGCTGTAGAATGTAAATTTAACGTAATAGATCTAAATAACTTACGTTCTTTTACTGTGGTGGTGTGGTTAATTTTTGCGGCCGGTGTATTAAGTACCTACTACAGACGAATTATTTGATTGAATGTCAAAGCCTTGAGTTACAAATATTTTATGTTTCCACATGCATTTGCACCATTTCTCTGAATACGTCATCTGTTGTCTTTTTTAACGTGGGGGAATCTTTATGAATGTTTCTTGCGCGGGTGGTTAATGCAATCGCTATAAAAACAAACTTAGGTTATTAAAGTCCATTATTATAAGCAAAAAAATCAGGCCTCTACCTACCTCTATCTTTCTAAGTAGGTACCTACATTAGCAAATTGATCTACAGTAAGTAAGTATATTATATTAAATTGATATTTAAAAAAAATAGATCATATCTTAAGTACCTAAATATAATTTTTTATCAAAACAATTAGGTATTTTCTTTTCGAAAAGTTATTTTAAATATGTGCAGGAGAATTCCGATCGCAATTAAGAAATGTGGTTACAAGAACAGTAGCGAATTATATTTTTATTTATATATCCCGGATTGACATTTTCGTTAGACGTTCGTTCGCTTTCGGAATTTTTTTCCAACATTTGTGTTTGGTAGGAAATTGAGATACCTATTTTTGAAGGGACCAAAGAAAATATTTGAGACCACGTCATATGAATGAATGGCTTCAATTTTTTCTTTAAACGGATTTCAATAATCTACGTTACTTTTTGTTTTAGTGTCCATTAATTGGTTACGTACTTTTATAGGTAGGTATAATACAGTTCTTTTTTGTGAACGATACAGATATAATTAATGTTATCAAGTGTTTTTTTAAATGTAGATACGTATTAGGAACAGGATCCCTCTACTGCTTTGACCTATACATGTAATAATAAGAAATTATAAAATGATAAGTTGCTTTAGAAATCAACCCATTGTATTTCACATTACAAATATCATAATTAAAAAAAACCAATAGTCACAAAACTGAACCTATGGAACTACGTATTTAACTTTAATTTCCATTACATTAACATAATTTACTGCTAGCGTAAATCACACATGTTCAGAGTTCATTTCTAAGGCCCGCTATGGCCGGACCTACTCAACACTCCGACAAAGAAACTCCAAACCGATCCATCAAGAGTTCGGCAGCCGGGAGCTACTGACATCAGTAACTGCCAAAACTTTGCCAACAGTTTAGTAAAGTTACCATGTTGCCATCATTTTATGGTGGAAACAGTTTAGCTGTAAATAATTCATTAGGACTACACGTAAATACCTATATTTTGGTAAGAGATAATTATACTCGTAGCGTAGGATACATGAATTAGGGGAAGGTGTATAGCGATTCACTTAAGAAATAACTGTAGGTAGGTACCTAATAGAGTCCGTGTTTTGCATTTTGTAAAACCTAGATGTAGGTAACATATTATTGTAAAATATTGCATTACAACTTCAATTAGAGAAAACATTGTTGGTATTTTTTTTAATTCTAACTAAAAAAAAATTGTTTAAACTTATCTCATGACACTGACTGCCCAAATGGTCGTAAAGAGCATGATTTTCACTTATCATATCCTAGAATAATTATGATCTGTTTGAGGTCATCAGCGTAATTTTGCTATTTTTCCTTAATGTACCTAAGGCACAGTACAGTCATGCAATGAAAAGTATACACGGCCAAATTTTCAAATAAATGCTCACTCTGAAAATTTCAAACACAAATAGCCACTTAACAATTCATACTATGTAACCACCAGAGTTTCTCACAATAATGTATAAGTTTTTGTCATAAATATGGACACGGATTATTTTCAGATATTTGTATACGGGTTTGTTAGCAGAATGCAAATGCCTTGACAATTCATAACGACATTTTAAGCTACGTCACTCTCTAATGCAGTACCTAAGGTTACCTATGCGGGAAACATCCATTAGATAGGAACGTTATGCAGATTGCCATAATCTTTTATACAACTCACTTATAAGTGAATTCAAATATACTTGATTTGAGGAAGGATAAGTACTTACTTATTTATTAGTATCTATTTGCTAGAAACTGGTATCGGTATGATTATAAAGAGAGAGTTGTGAAAGTCTGCATAGATAATTCCACAGGCTACCGATGTTAAACGGTAATCTAAAGTATAGAATCGTTTTTCCTCGTAAATAGTTGTTTTTTTAATGAAAAAGCAGCCTCACTACATACCTACGAGTTAGCCTAGTCTTTGTAATTACTAGGTAGATATCATAGACTAGGTAGATAACGGAAGTACCAGATTATCTACAGTATAAAACATTTGGTTGAACTTATTCGCGAACGTAAGCCGTGCAGTTATTCAACAATTTTTGCCTTATAGGTAGTTCCAAGGATGAATGTAGTAACAGTAGGTTAGGTAGTCGCGTCGTCGTTCATTGAGGCAGTGGGCATCCTAGCTGATCCATCATCCTGTCTGCGGCCCTGCGACTGTCCCGAGGGAGCTAGCTGTGTTCTTCGAGGCAAGTTGAAGCAACGCCCGAAGCGATCACCGGATACTTAGAGCAGTCGTTCGTAACCTTTTAAGGATGAGAATGAGGAAGGATTTGCTAGTTTCTGTCTTACTGCCAGGATGTAAAAGGTTGTTGGCAAATGGTTGCAGTAGATAGGTAATAGTAATAGGAGTCAATTCAGTACGATCATAGTACCCCTCTAGGATTCCCTTGTTCGTTAGTCGTACCTAATTACATGGTTCATGGACAACGCAATTGGGTAAAGGACATAACCAGACCGAGAACGAAATTTAAATTTATCATTATAATTTTTGCCAAGCTGAGAATTGAACCCAGGACCTGTCGAAAGACAATCCGGCATGGTAACCATTACGCCTTACAGATCACCCTATTTATAGCTAACACAGGTATTGCTTGAAATGTTACTGAATGGTTTTAATGTTTCAAATCAAGTAATATGTAAGGAGGTAACTTCGCCGATTAATTTAGGTCTTTCCCACAGTAGCTACTGAACTACCGTCTCTGTACAATGAACTCCCGTGAAACACGGGTTTGGGGCAGATCTTTTAACTCA
This sequence comes from Lerema accius, assembly GCA_001278395.1. Lineage (NCBI taxonomy): Eukaryota > Metazoa > Arthropoda > Insecta > Lepidoptera > Hesperiidae > Lerema > Lerema accius. The sequence continues at coordinate 658,143 of LGAG01000159.1, forward strand.
CAATAGTCGTAGCAACTGTTCCGATCCATCATTCTGTCAGCGGCCGTCCCCGCGCGCGGACGTGCCGTGTATCACTTGATACGTTCAACAGTCTCTGCTCTCATTGTCCGTGTTATTGTTAGATAGGAAGCTGGATTGTTCTTCATAGAGGTCTACGTTGGCCTTGGTTGAAGCTTTTTGTTTGGAAGTTTGAATAGCAGAGATTGAGTGATAGGATATAAAAAATCTTTATCCTGTCTAAGAATGGTATTGACCTCTGTTTGAAATTAAAACTGAAATCCTATTCCTAAGCCCGATGGTCGTAACGTAATAGGTGAAATATTTTTACCCCATTGCGTTAGAATGAGATTAGTGTTTTTCAAACGTATGGTGTAGGACAGTAATGTTTTTTGGATGTATGTTCAAAAATAGCTTGACGAATTTCAACTTGAGGTGTCCAGTGTGTTCGTCGAAGACAAGGGAAAATAAACGTGAAACGCAGTATACAAAAGCCCATTGACAAAGTAGCTCCATCTGTTGACTAGTTAAAGAACTCTGTGACTTTGTAACTAGGTTGGTTATTTTTATTCATGACTTACAGATGTCGCTCTACATACATATGTGTATTCACGAAAGAAAACAACCAAAAATTTACTAACGGATTTATTTTTTATCGAGCGTCGATTTAGATACATTTGCTTGTTGGAGAATCATCACAATGGCGCGAACGTTCTGCTTAATTTCATCATAATTTCAATAACAATATATTATAATAAATATTTACAATCTTCTAAGGTGGTTGGAGATTCCCTGTTACTGGGCGGCTGCTTCGCTTATTCTGAAACAAATTTAATTAACACTTTGTTTAATTATATAGGAATCAGGGAAAAACCAAAATGTGCGTATGATCGATAAAATGAATTATCGGTCAAATTAATAAACGCATCAAAGCACAACATAATAATTTTAGGTGTGTTTTACGTGTTTTTGTATTTATGAACAAGAAACACAATGAGTAAGTGTTTGAAATAGTGAAGGATCTAGAACTTGACCAAAGAACGAACGAATGAATATATGAATAAATGACGTATGAATGATAAACAAAATGAAGGGATCTAGGAACACTTAAAAAAAATTATCGCACTGGTAACAAAGTCTGAATGAGTGAACGAATGGTCGTAGAATTCGTATAAAACAGTGTGTTAACTGAACGTATGTATGTATGAGTGATGGGGGTATAAGGGCGTGTACAGA
>LGAG01000159.1:661330-689563 GCA_001278395.1 Lerema accius
CCTCACACTCGATACCTGCAATCATCACCCACTTGATCACAACACCATCAATACAAATAATTTTATACATTGATAGCTAAAACAGTATTAGTTCAGTGATTACAACTTTGGTCTTCCGAATAGGAGTTCCTGAATATGTTTTAATTTCAAACAAATATGTGCGTATTCATTCAAATTTTATTTCGTCTTAAGAATTAACAGCTCACTTAACGAATGTCAAAATTTACAATATAAATAGCATAATGAAAAGAAGTAAAAATAAGTATCACTTTGTTCGGTGAGAGAAAACATCGTAACACGAAATCAAATTTTATTTCAACTTTTATAACAATTTCCAACAATGAGTCCTGGTCAAATATCGACCACAGTACAGCACCAACCTTTCCCCGCGAGTTCATTGGCAGCCTGCAGCGCGGTGTCGGTGGCCTTGCCGGCGCACACCAGTGTGATGTGGCTGCCTTCCCGCTCGATCTTCGCTTTACCTACAACACAACACTTATTACATTTAAATACTTTTAAGCTAGTACATTTTGAAAATTAGAATACCATATTGTATGTTTTTTTTTGTTTTAACATGTTGTGTAGTAGAGTATTTCATTCATCTTATCCATTTCCAAGCATTGTTACAAAATTATAATTTAAATTTCAGTTTATTTGTTTGTATGCGTCCGTGTGTGCGCATAATGTATGTGTGCGTGTGTTGCGCGTGTCTGTACATGTGTTTGTGAATTCGATACATTATGCTACTTAAACATTATCGATATCAATAGACTGTGCTATTAACTACTATGAACTGACCAATAGGCAGCACAAAGTCTGATGACAGTGCCTCATCTGACATGGGGAATGGAACACCGTACAGGATCTCGTCTTCTAGAACCACCACTGGATCTGGGTCACGGATTGCTGCTTTTAGAAGACCTGGAATCATTAATTATGTATTGCTTTAGTTTAACAGTCATTGTAAATTTATGTCTGTCATAAAAGTATTAAAGTACCATTAAATAGTTTGAAATTTAGGATTCTCTATATCCAATTGCTCAAAACTGAGGGTATTAAAAATAATTGCCTGTGTCATAATCCAATGACACCACACAAGTTGAAATTAGTTAAGCCGCTTAGGCTGTAGAGCGTATCAAAGAAATTAACATACATACATAATTATGCCTGTAAAATGTAACTATGCTTGCAAAGTACATCCAAAATTTTTCACGGACTAGTTTTATGAACTTTTTTGTTTCTGTTAAAAAAATACTAATTTTATTACGGTGCAAGAACATAATGTTTCAGTTTTAGCAGTTGAGTTAATTTACATTTAAACGTCTACTCATACAAACCTTTAGCATCCTCGGAGGAGTATGGCATGAGCACCTTTAGTCCGGGACAATGGCTGTACCACGCGCCGAAGCATTGTGAGTGTTGCGCGGCCACACCCGCCGCCGCGCCGTTAGGGCCTCGGAACACGATAGGTACCGGTACTTGCCCCGCTGACATGTAGAATGTCTTTGCTGCTGAGTTTATCACCTGTAATCGTTATAAACATCACTTTATTGCTATATTGGGGTTGTTGAACTATGATGTATATACTCATGGACAGTAGAATCGAGCCACAATGCATTTTCTGACCTTTCTTTACATAGTACCAATATTTCTTCGTTGCTTTTTTCACAGTTAACAACCAAAGCCCTCATACTCTTTCGGCAACAAAGCAGGTCTTCTAATCTGAATAATTGTTAAGACTCCTATATTCTATGGAAGTATTAGAAATTAACAACCAAGTTACAAGAGCATTTCACTTTTTTAATCATTTAATAAGTTTTTGCTTAACTACAATCTTAACCTTATAGAAAGTCGTAATGTAGTACAGACATGGTAAAAATGCACAATGCACCTATTCTTTATCTTTTAATATTTTACAAAAAAGTAATTATGTTTTTACATGATCAATAGCTTGCATAGAGAAGTTGAATGTCATGAACTCGCAGATGGGCCGCAACCCGGCAAACGCTGCACCAACAGCTATGCCGGCAAACCCTGCTTCTGTGATGGGTGTGTCAATAACTCTCTTGTCACCATACTTCTTCCATAGGCCTCTGGAAAGGATAGACAATGAATGTAAATTCAATAAATATAAGATTGCACTGAAAATTATCAAGAATTTTGAAGGATAAATGTATCTTGTTTTTGTGTATAGTAATTTTTATATTTTGCAAAGTTTATAGAGCAGAAAAACACTATTTAAATATCCCTTACTCATATATTTTGTATGGCTGCATGAGCATACTCATAGTTTCATATTAAAGATTAATTATAAAATCGACTTCTATGTAAATTGTAAATAGTACAATTTTTGTATCTTTATTTAATCTTTATAGCCTAAGACATACTTAAAAATCAATAGCATATGTATTATATACAAGTAAAAATTGTCTTACATTGTTATTTAATAGATTACACATAAGATATTGTTGTGTACAGATTAGATATTGTCCGGCAATAAGAATTGATTGAAATTAAACCAACCTTCTTTTATCTATATGACCTGTCTATCAATAACAATCAATGCATTTTGAAAAACAACATTTATAACTTGATATGACCATTGTTGAAGATTTTTTTAATTACTATATTGAGTGAATATTAAATTATTTTCATATAAATTTAAGAGTAGTTCAATAAGTTTTTGTATCATAAAGTAGTGCAGGGAAAATAAGTTTAAATATATTTTTTTTGTTTAAAAACTACTAAATTATTACTTAAATTTATTGAAAATTTCAAATAACACAAAGTTCACATTCATATCAAGTTTCGGTTAAAATGTGTATAAAAAATTTAAATTTGAACTTAAATCTTTATGTGCACAAATTATATTTTATCAAAGGATTAAATCTATAACACAAAATATGACAACCATGTTTTCCACTTATTGTACGGCTCTCTGCATCTCAGTGTGTCAGTTTAACAGTAAACACAATCTGTACACTGCATCAATGGTGCACACTGTTAAAACAGCTGTCAACATGGTTCTTTTAAATTCTTGGTTATATAACAATCATTTTTACAAGTTATAATTCATTAGGATAAAACTTCAACGAAATTGAGACATAGTCCTGATCCCGTTTAACGTGTAACGTGAACCTAGCAAAGAATATGCTGACTTTTATTTAGTAAAGGTTATTTTTAACGTACAAATGAGTTACCTTGTGACTTTATAAGCACCATCGTATTGAGCTACCTCCTCTCCTAATACGAACACTCTATCGTCCCGTTCCATCTCCTCGTCGATTGCCTGGTTCAAGGCATCTCGGACAGTCACTGGCTTCGACGCCAAAGCCTTCGAAGTGGAAAAATTTCGACGAGCCAGACGTGTTACTAATCCCAAAACCGCCGGTGAAGATTTCAACGCCATTTTCACTTCCACACTTTATATTTACACTTAAACACTAAATGCAGTACACTTAACAGCTTAATAGAAGCTTTATTGGTACAATATTTTACCGTTTTCCTAGAAAATAGTGTTAAAATCACCACTTTAGCGAGTATGAAGGATGAATGGAGGTCGCAACTCGCATATCAGTTCGCAAATTATCAAGGTGAAGTTCGGTGCGTTACGTCAAATATGTCAACCAGACATTTTTAGCAGATTGTCGGTGTCACGTCAAAATTGTCAAATAATGTCAAACCACAGATTTCTTTTTCATAATATATTATGTGGCGTTGGCGTAAAACGCTCAGCCAAAACAAGTAAAGAACCACAGAGTTAAAGTAAATTGTCTGCATTCAAGTCACAGAGTAATTTATAATAATTATTGTGTTTTTGTACTCCTTAACTTTTCGACAGTATTTTAATAGCAGCAGTCGAAATAGATTTATTTCCATGTAAATTGTATTTAATTCAAGTCTAGGTCGAAACCAATATGCCTAAAAAAAATAATAGGTCAGTGTTTCTAAATAGGTGTAGAAATTAATAAAACGATACCGAGTAACTATGTATATTAAAATAATGGCTCAAGACTTCTTATCACACAGGTGATAAATACTTTTTTTTTGTAGTTGTAGTATTCACTTTTATTTGTAGTACCTACCTACTTATTGTAGTATTATACTATTTAGTTAGTAATTCTTTTGGATATCGACAGTGATGTGCAGAAGAGATTTTTTCACCATTTTCTAAACCTTCCAAGCCTATGCGACGTTAAGACGATAGCTTGAAACTAAAATAACGTTAAATGTCGTTGATACTTATTTTGAATTAGAATCGAGATACAGTTACGTTTTGCTCAGTGACCTGTGCCTATAGCTAAAGGCTAAGTACCTACTTAGCGTAACTGGGAAAGAAATAAAATGTATACGGAGGTCAAATGTAAGGACTTCGAGATATAATGTAATAAAATGCGTAAGTCCATTACGGTTTTAAGATATCCTTAGCTATGGGTAAACGGGTCAAGGATACTCCTGTAAATTTTAGGGCCTTAACTGGCAATAAAATGGACATCTTCCGTCGGGTTATGTTCCAAAGATTTTATATGCGTATTTATAGCATTATAATTTAAAGACAGTAAACCTGAGGAAAACATTTTGACTCATACAAAAAGGCAAAAAATTTGAATAAATTTCAGCCCAGTAACTCACAAATCTAGAGCACGGCTTTATCATTACTGAGGAGACGTAGAAGAGCATGCACCAACAAGTAACGTAAATTGGTAGTCGGTCTATATTGGTGGTGACGTCCTTAGCCTATCTATAAGTTTTATTCCGTTTAGAGGTCTTCGATTAGACTTAGGTAACGACGGTTATCTAACGATAACCAGCTGTGTTGCTTTACGTGCCCTCCCTAGCACACATCATAAGTGGTCACCCACTGGCTTAAAATTATCCCACTGTTGCTTATCTTAGCGAATCATAACTCGATCTGTTAGGTTAATAATGCTTCAATATTCTGAGTAGGTACCTACTTGTAACAATACAGCGTGAACTGCTCTTACAAATCAAAATCAACTGGCAGGTATATTTTGACGTAGCAACAATTTAATAATAATCGAATGTACTGATGTGTAAACGATTGAAGGTAATGAAGCGAAAGTAATGTTAACAAATCAAAAATCTATTAAAACATGAACTTGGCGTATTAAAGATCGGGATTGGAAAGGATAATTGCACGTAGGGTCATAATCTACGTCAAGACTCTCGCGGCAGCGGGTCGTTGTCCGACCTGTTAGATTTATCACCCTTTTTGATGCTCATAAGGGTAATAAAGCTATGCCAGGAGCTTCTTTCACAAATTGTAGAAGGAAATGAGAAGTAAGGGAATATTACTATTCTATTATTGTGACGACCTGTAAGCCATGTCGGTCTGACGATTTAAAGGTCCTGGGCTCGATTCTCAGCGAGGCAGATTTGTAGTTGCGTTGAGTAGTTGAGTTTAAATATTTGTTTTAGGTCTAGGCCCAAAAAAAGAATACTTACAAATATCGTAGTAGGTAACATATTTGTATGTCTTTGCCATAAAAAAATCGACTCTTGAGATCCTCGTTGATTGCAAGCGTCACCTAATTTACTTAAACTTTACGCTATCACTAACTAATATTCTACTCGAACAGTTTAAACTACTAAAAACTATAGATTTGATCTTTTATGTTCTGTAAAATGCAAGTACGCTCTCGTACTACAACATCAGTCAAACGCGTTCACACAGCGCTGTAATTTCCTCCGCCGCCTCCACACCAGATAATGTTTATATTTGATCGTGTAAGACTAGGCTCTAATTAGATTAACATTTGACTTTATAGCTCTCATCGTGTTTTAATGGTTTTATTAAACACTGATACTCTTTAACCGCTTCTAAATATATGAGACTCGTTTCAATATCCGCTTTTGTACTTCCGATATTAAGGTTTTTTATTTGAATGAAGCCACCGGAATCCACTATGTGTGCGTGTAACTCGGATTCAGTCAAATTTTAATCGTCTTAAAAGAATAAGGTTATCAATACGTCTTGTACTTTTCTTGTCTTGTACTAGTATGTAGGTACTATGTATTATGTATTTATGAGTTTTTACTGATTACCTAAAGAGCTTAACTAGTTAAGATACCTCAAACTCCATTAGATCAAGTTTATTTGCAGTTGGACCGTATTTTGATATATTCAAATGTTCTGTAAGAAAATTCTGAAAACACTATCATTCAATTAATGAGCATACGATTCATCTTCATTTTCTTTGGCGGAGGAAAAATAAAAAACAATATTTCATAGCGGAGTTCTCAGACGTAATACCTAGTTGTGTTTCCTTTGTGGATCAATTTTAAAGTTTTATATAACAAAATCTCGCAGTCTAGAGCATGTCACAAGATGAATTGACACTTCCATTGATGAAAATAAGTTCTAAAATAACTATTGTCGGAACAAATGTGTCTAGCCCAGTGATGCTAAATCTTAAATTCTATTGCTGAAATATTACATTTTCCGAGATTTTTATTAACCATGTACATTTTCCAATCCCCACTAGGCCAGCGTGGTGGACTATGGCCTGTACCCTTCACATTGAGAGAGGAGACCGGAGCCCAGCAATGGGACAGTTATGGGTTGCGATGATGATGTTTGTGAATGAATTATAAAATTTTTTAAATAAATGATTGTACTTACTTATACATAAAAGTAATGCTCTATTTCACATGTATAAATATGGACATGCGTGTTTGTGGCACCTTACACTTGCCTTACGTTTGTGGTAATTTGTATTAAAAACCTGTACCTACTCGTACTTTAAACAAATATAATTTTATATCCCTAACTGTATACATGTTTCTCATCGGCATGGTAAGGAATTCGAAATTATTATTACCTATTTATTTATTAATTATTCAGATGTAAGACTTTCCTAAACATGTATTTAATTTTATCTATCTATATTTTATCTGTGTTGGTACTAGGCAGACGTTACTTAGAAATAAACGCAAAAGTTGAGAACCAATGATCTCAAACTTTCTCTTTGCCAATTTGTGAGTTTTATTGTGTGATTTCATTATCGTTAGTTATGAAAATTAATTTTAATTAATTGCATTCTGAGCTATCAGCGGTTTTCCTAGACTTAGAAAGTGCCTTCAGTAAGGAACTTTATTATTTTCAATAACTTATCCTTTGACATTCCGGGCCATTATTTTTGTACTAATGAATAAAACTTTTAGTTCGATCAGTGGTTCCGAGTGGTTTCTATTTCGAAGTGCGAGTCGGACTCCCACACGGAGGGTTCCGTACCATCATCCATAAAAGAAGATCACGTTTGTGGAAAAAAATTGTTTTGTTATATGGGGACCCTTAATATATTATTTTTATCTATTAGTTCTTATGATATAGCGGCAACGAAAATACGTAATTTGTGAAAATTTCAGCAATACAGCGATATAATGAAAACTAGTGTCGAGGACGAGTAAGGCGTGGTAGACGGACGGACACGCAGGAAGTGCTCAGCTAGCGTCGCCGGTGTCTATTTTATTGTTACCAGGGACGAATACCAACTAAGGATGCCTGGTCTGATTCGATCTTTCAGAGAATCGATACTAAACGATAGGAACTTTAATTTTTCACTAACTACAAAGAAATAAAAATTCCGTAGTACCTCACCTAGGAGTTTAATTTAACCAATATGCCTTAAGTCATCAAAACCTGGAAGACATTTACAAAATGGACACGTCGGAAAATTGTTCAATAACAATTGTTATTAGCAATGGCCCCAACTTCCTAAGTTTATAACGAAGGTCCACAGGTCTAGGGCAAGCGGAACTTCGTCGCCGGAGCGGAGTCAACGACTTGGAGAGTTGTGAGAGGTAGCTGCGACGTCAGTTAATATAACTTCGGCTGGCGAATTGGATTATTCAATTAGCTCGTTTGTTTTCCGATATCGTGTTCCGTAGCGGAATGTTTTGTTACTAACTAAGCTCAAACAACCGTAAAAGAGTGCGTTATTATTCGTGGAAATGGGTGTGGTAGTATCCAAAGGTTAATGTGACCAATATGATCTGTTGTAGCCATACCCAAGGTCAGATCTGGTCGCCCAGGTCTACCATATCAGAATCATAGAAAAAACTTCGGATTTACATCTTTGATTAGATTATAAGGGATTAGAATTTCACTTAATGCAGGGATTCATTGATGCACAGCCGCACACTGTAAAGAAATTCGTTGTAACCCATTAATGGCCCAGTACTAAGTATGGATTTCTCTTCATGACTATGAAGGTCTAGATAGATAATATTAATATATTATTATATTAAAAAAATAAAAATAAACTAGAATTTAAGGTGTCGTTTGAAGCTGATGCAAAAAGACCTACGCATTGTTTCTATCTCCACTCACAAACTATAAAACCCAGTAATGTTCAATTTATGGTGATAGTGAAGGGGATTTGCCCAAAATGTAAGATTTATTAGCAAATCTTTTAATTTAAAAATACGATACGTCGCGACGTCATAAAACGGTTCGAGTGTTGAAAGATTTGTAAGGACAACCGCCCATTGAACTGAAAGCGAGTGATTTGGTATCACTCAGACAAGCATTAAAAAAATTATCTTTTAAGACGCTATGATTCCCTGTACAATATGTGAAATAGACAAAATTAATACTCATCAACCGAAAACAAATATTTACCTGATACATTAACTGACTTATTTTCTGCCGGAAATCGAATCTAGAACCCGTAGTTTTGCTTGCAGTGTTGCTGCTAGCCATGGAATACTGAACTAACCTATCCTACCTCAATTTATAACACATTTACCGTTATATTAATGATAAGTGAATTAATTATACGTCATGTTCAAAGTAAATTGTGTTAGTGGGAAACATATCTATATTCGGTGTATCTTACTAACGCTTGTCTAAAATAATTGTTATTATCTTGTTAATAATGAATCGGCTGTCATTCTGTATGAGGTATATTAAGTATCAGGGCGGAATATAAGACTGTGTGAAAGAGAAAATTATTGTTACATTTCTAAATACAAGTTATTTATAGACAAACAATTTTATTTTTCTATTTTTATGCTAATTCTATGAGCATCTACTGTCTCTTTCTACCTTAGAGATTGATTGGTGACACTTATGGCCTAGGCTAGTTTAAATTTTCAATTTTTAAGTTCATCCGTAAAGTGTGTACGCACCTTAAACCTTCACTATTCTTCGTATCATAGAGTAAAGATATCTGAGAATAAAGTCATAAAATGAAATTTTAATTCTTTTACTGGGGATTTCATGTAAATGGAATTTTTATACATTATTACGGCAATGGAATCTTGATTCTCGCACTTTATGTGAATAATGTATGCAGCTCATGAAGTCTATAAAGCATACGTATATACATTATATTTATTAACGCAGAAAAGGTTAGCTTTTTAATTCCTTCATGAAAAAGTGCCGGCTTGTACGAGTTTGATATTTGTAATATTTAAAGATTACTTTGAGAAGAAACGGTAAAAGCTTAGTTTTAGGTATAATAATGTTATAAAAACATTTTATTTAGGAAACAAAACATGTCCTCACTACCTACCCTGGCTTTTGATGCAGAGACACGTCACACACTAGTCAGAAGGAAGGACCCGTGATATACCACGGAAGAAAGATTCTATAATGTATGTATTATTTGTGTGTCCTGTGTGATATACTGTTGACTTATATTTCCGTTATTATGTATTTATATTTATCTTTTTTAACTTGTGTCGCATTAAACATCACACCAGTTTCCTTAAGAAGTTTATTCTTACCGTTGACCTGTGTGACAAAACTATTTATTTAATTCGGAAACTAGCTTCCTAAAATTATGATAACATCCAATCCAACCCCCAGTTCATTCAAAACAGCGTATCTTACAGACAATGACTAAACCCCCACAGCTCAGCCTCAAACCTTCATATCACGACTGCTTTGAACTACGTTTCTTAGATCTAACGCTAGTTCTCATTAACCTACGCTAGTTCTCATTAACCTAATCTCATTCAAATGATCATTGTGGCTATGAATAGACTTAAAATTAACCTCTGATTAAGGGGATTCATTCAAAATAGGACTAGTTAATTTATGACAGTCAATAATTTTAAGAAGTATTAATAGAAATAAAGAACTTGACTGTTTAAAATTGGAAGAAAATATTGAATTGAAAAAAATAAATACTGTGTATAAGCTCCGTCACTTACGCAATAAAGATAGACGAATTCAGTTACTTCTTATAGGGCATAATTCGTCAAGCTAATTGGGACATACGTACAAACATAGAAACACCCGACAGACACTACCCTATTTTTGGCGTAGTCGGGTAAAAAATCAAGAAGATTTTCTCATTAATTGACAAGCAATGTATAGAAGTACTCCTATTTACTTGACTACAAGGTTTAGTTAGTAATTACTTACCAGTTGCCGTTACCGAAATAATTTAACAAAATTTACAATTAGGAAACCTTAGTATAAAAAAGCGTTTGCAACCTCCCACTGTAAAAGTAAGCTTTAAATTTTACTGTTTCAAATCTCACCGTGCTAGCGGTGTTAAACTATAAAATGGGCAATTAAAATCGTTTACAACACCGTTATTGTAAGGAGCAGTGAAATCGCGGTGACAGTTTGAAATACGACGACCTGCAGGAGGTCTTTGACCTGCCTCTACTACTACGTATTTGGGTCTCCGTGAAAAATGGTATGGAAATTATTGCTATGTGGAAACGTATATCAATTTCCAGGCGCGTCATAAAAACGGGCGTTTAGATAGATATGATAGTAAATGTTATGCGCTGTGAGTTCCGAAATAATCGGGTCATATCTTAGAACTGGTCTAGTCTCTGACGGGGGGTTAAGAGTAATTTTGAGGACACGCTGGCTAAGTGCATAGTAGAGTCCACCTTTGAAAATGTCATGATGAATCGAAGGACCCAAATGTTGTGCCCTTCACGTATATCAACGATACATTTCTTATCCTGAAGGCGTGGAACGATGTATTGTCTGCTACAGTAGATTTAATTCGTTATTGTTATTGGTTGACTTTAGAACTGGTGGACAGCCTTACCAAATCGTAATTACGCCTCGTAATGGCGCTACGTTTTAAAGACTTTTTTAATATTTAAAAAAATTACTTTACTAATTACATTTGACTTGTTTTTCAATTTCCTCAAAAAAGCTAAGTATCTCATAATTTGTAAGGATGGCTCTCAATCAAGGGAGCTTCGGGCTTGGGGATAATTTATTGGGATGCGGGAATTACTCAGTGGGAGTTAAATCAATTTTCGGAAGCATCTGGCGCCGGCGGAAAATTATTATCTAACAAGAAGAATGCCAAACAGATTTGAGAACATTATGGCAGCTTTGAAGTCGAAATGAACGATAATTGTGTCTTTACGCACGTATTCTAGGGAATTGTGGACCAGGAAATTGAGCAAATTAGATTATTTTGTGGAGATTAACTACTGCCATTATTGCTCATCTATCTATCTATATCATATTAATAAAATGCAAAGTTGAGGGGGCTCTGTTTGTCTGTGTGTTTGAAAGAGGATCACACCAAAACGGTAAATTTGACAGAACAATGGATGAAATACATTCATAATCCTTTACTCAGGGCGTTACCTACTTAAACTTTACTTAATAGTCCACTCTATTAAAAGTTATTACAATTTAAAGTTTATATGGGACTTGTCTAACTGACGTTTTCATCCATTTTTTTTTTAATTTACAACGGTGTAATAGTCATTTGTTTTAATCATTTCAGATATTTTATGAACTTGGCATGTTTTAACTTGAAATGAAGAGCCCTAATCTAGAATACGTTTTGTTTAGGTAAGCGTTTTTGTTACCGTGGAATAACAGGTAAAAGGTACACCGAAGCAAAGCGAGGGCGTGTCCTCTAGTTAATAATATAAAAGGTACCATCAATATTCTTATTAAGCGCATATGTTAAAAGAGGTACAACCTTTTCTTCTCACATGTTACTCGTAATACAGAAAATACAATGTTTTATTAGTACCGAGCTTGTGTATCGTAAAAAGTTGGGGCGTATGGCGTACAAATACTGCTATCAAAATAGCAACGCAGAAAAAGATAGGGCATTTTTTCCCCGATGCTGTTCCACATGGCCTCCTTCTGTCTCACATAAATAAATCCCCGTTTAGTGTCCGACAGGGGCCGCCCTTGGGCTAAATAAGGATCTAGAATTAGTGCTGCTGTGTTACTTTGATAAAACTCTTTTGGGTCAGCTTCCTGATGACGACGGAGTTCCTTTGACAAGTCAAGGATGTGATCTAAAGATAGTGTCGGTGTAGTTAATAAGCTGTGTATAAATAAATAGTCTATATTTATTTGATAGTGTTATCCATAAATATGGGTCACGTTACGTATTAAGGGAATCACTAGTGCCATATTATATTCTCGCTAGACATAGTGGAAGTTGGTTATGGTTTCCGATTTGTTCTTCGATACTGTATCCGTAACATTTAATGAAAATTTCAAAATTCATACTAATATTACAAATGATTTTGTTAATTTAATGACTATGAATCTTCCGTTTTTACGTCAAAATGGCTGTATTTAAGGATAGAAATAGAAACGGATCAATAATGTACTTTTTTCAGTGATTATTTATTTTTTAAACAAAACTTGAAGGGATTAAAATTGGGGATGCAAATTGACATTGGAACAAAATAATTAATTATTTTTTTAAGTTAAGGCTACACTAATGCATTTTTTACATTTGATTTTTACTACGATGTAAAAACACTTAATATGGGATACGTAATCAAAAGTATATTTTCTGTAAGAAAAGCTGCGGGTAAGAGGTAGCGAATTATAGAAATAAAGTTTAGCTAGTTTGGTAAAATAAATGCAATGACCGTTTTGATTAAAGTAAATTCCTTCCAATAAGACGCACTCGGTGTCATTGATTCCTCTGTTTGCTTAGCAGAAAAATGAAGAAACTAATAAGAAAATCATCCCGCTAGCTCTTGTAAAAATGTACCTATAATATTTCAGTAAATTCCATAGGAAAATCTCAAAATTTACTAGAAATAAAAAGCATTTCTTAACAACTGTATTAAGAAATCGTCCATATCTGATTAAAGTTTCACTGAATACTAAAGCCTACAAAATATATATAACGACCACACGTAAAAAGTTTCTCTAAAAAGCTTTTCCGAAAGACGTTCGTTTTACGGGAAATATTATCGCTTAACTATCCCATATCTTGAATATTACGAGAAAATAAAATCTAAATCGTCATTTGCCAGTCTTGATCGGTGACAATAAAATAAATATCATGTTCGAACATAAATCGTTAAGTGTAAGTATTCAAATCCGAATTCGAATGTCATATTCGAACACAAAGTACGACAAGTAGATATAATATTATTGGCGCGTTAAACTGATGATACTGACGACATTGAATAAAACTTTTTACAGCACATAAAATCTGCGTTTGTTTTTGTGAACAGCTGAAAAATCAAAAAGTTTTAAATTCTTGATGACGTCATTGTTATCTGTGTTATCGTTATTATATATACGATTACGAGGAGGTTTAACGTTCGGTATATTTTTAAGAATAATGTAGGCATGTACGACATTGGTATTTGACTTGCTTTAAGTTTGCAAGATCCAGGAGTGCACAAAGCAAAATTTTGTTTAAAATATGTATGTGTTTCAAATTGAACACAAAACTTAAACGATTACTCGTTTTATGGTTTGTCGTTTTTACTCATCAGATGGAAGGCTCTGTTGATAGACAGGAGATGTTGTCACTGACATCTTCCAGTGAGAAAGATATAAAAAAATCTTATTATTATTGAATTTCGACCACAGAGCTAATCGTTTAGTCAATATTAAATTTCTACAAATGACAATCAAAATTTCGTATATCATTGAACTTAATAATTTAAACATCGAATTTTATTAACAATTAACATCTGAGTGAGTAAATTAATAAATTTCACAGTTTCATAGAAATTAGACCAAGGAAATTAATACTGAGCTGGTTATTAACTAACTTCATTAGAACTCTCAAGTCAAATATAACGTTTTAACTTTTAAATAAAGTTTTAATTATCCAATAAATTTCTTATACAACTCGATATGAAACCATTTCCTATTTATATAATTTCTTTTTAGATAATATTTTCCTTACGGCTTTCTGAGAAATGGTGTTTGCGTCTTCATTCCAGCAAGTGTCGAGCTCGATAATTACATTTAGTTATTAGAGCGACATCGTGACACTCCACGTGACAGAGCGAAAACGTGGAAAATCAACTATATTCATTCTTCATTCGGCTTAAGGGGTTCTTTCAACGGTATTTAACGTCATACAAATTTCAAGAAGTTATTAAAAGCTAAGGAACGTTTAATTTCGGTATAATTTTATCGGTATATTCGGTATCGCTTCGCTTCGGGAAACCTACATCAAGATGAAAGTAAAAAGTAGCCTGAGTTACTCCTTATTACATCAGCTACCCGCCAGTGTAAATCCCGTCAAAATCGGGCTAGCCGTTTCAGAGATTAGTTGGATCAAACAGACAGATAAAAAATAAATAATGTTAGTTTTGGTATGTGTACCGTGCATACATAAGTATGCATTAAGCAAAAAGCGGTTATTTTAATATTACAAACAGACAGTTTAATTTTATTTAGTTGTAATCGTCACTTAATCTTTACCTACCTCACTCAGCTTTCGTTTATCAATTGAACGAAATATGAAAATGAGGCAATAGTCATCTAAAAAATAATAAATTGTTATTAAATTAGTGGTGAGAATAAATATAATACTAAATACATTATGTAAAAACGTACATAGTAGTAGTAGTAGTTATCCCATACATATAGGAGCGTGAAAAGTAGGTTAGGTAAAGTTTGAAATAAAACTTGCAAGTTTTTTAATCAAAATTATTTTATGCACTCCGCGTTATATTTTTTTTAACGATAAAGTTAATAATGATGTATAAACAATAATAAATTGTAATTAGGTATTAACTTTGGGGTAACAGATACCTATCGTATATAGAGATATCGGGAGGAAACTCTTACAGGGGAGGAAACATTGCCCTTTAAACGAATTAAACACTTTGTTGAGACGAACAATTGACTGAACGAATTTATTTTACTCGTAGGATACTTTTAACAATAGAATTTAGACTACCTTTATAAGAATTTTAAAAACAATGTATTTTTTTATTTTTACTGTCCTAGTTTTAAGGTAAAAATTGGTTTATAAATCGTTATAGACTCGTGATAAAGTTAAATAGAAGACGTGTTTGCCACTAAAAAAAAATATATAATTTCAAATTTTCAAATTTCAGTCAAATTATTGATAGAATTACTGTACATTTTCGAAATTCGGGGAATGTTTTAAATTATCTATAGTGCAAAAAACTTGTAACGTAATGAATATAATAATATGATGTAAGGTAAAAACAGTTTTGACAAAAAAAGGAATTCAAAGGGTACTAAACATCCCACTTTTATATCGATCTAAGCTGTCAATTCAATTCCGATGCACATCGCAATACTAGAGCACTTCTCAGGAATACAAATCTGATCTAAAGAATTCTTATTGAATATTAAATGCGATTTATTGAATATTTTATGAAAAACTAGCAACCCACCCTCGCTTCGCTTAGGGAAACATACAACAGACTAGGTTAAAAAAAAAAGATTTTTCTTTAACAATTTTTGCGACTACGTTTAGTATTGCTTGACATTATTCATCAGGCGCTCAGCTATATAAAGTATCAAATAATTCTAGGAAACTTATAATTGGAACAAAGTATAATTTCGTACTTCCCCTAGATTACAAGTATCCGTTTACCACATTTCACTTATTTTAGTCCATTAGTTCAGGCGTGAAACGGTAACAATTAAACAGACAAAGTTAGTTTATAATTTGTAATATTAGAATAGATATTATCCATTGAGTGTTTCATTGGCGAAATACCATGAATGAAGCTGCCTTCATGAGATTATCTATTCAGTTTGAAAACAACTATTATAGCAAGTTCAACGGATCATTACACAAACATAATGGATATTATTTCCGTTCACTTAATCCGTTGAAAGGAAAGTTACATAATAGGGTAATTTGTAAGATGAAAGTAACTTAAACGGATGAAACTTTTTATGTGTAAGGGGTTTTCATTGAAGTTTACTTATTGAAGTATGTCAATTGACTTCGACTGGTTGTGGTGTCCAGGTGATTAATAGGGATATGTCACCAGCTCGGACCAAAAAATATGAGTATGTAGACCCAGTTTTCAGAAAAAAAGTGAGGTTGACTTTCTTCTTTTTTTACGGTTTGACGTATTTTACCGAGCTTGGGCTGCCGACTTTAAACGGAAACTTTATCATTTGATAGTAACGTTATGTTTTTTTCTTCTATTACTTTTTTTTCCGAAGGCCGAGTCTATATGTATATTTTTTGGTCTCAGGTCGCCAGGTTTGTTGACGATGCGGGGCTCGTATTATATGACATATATCGCAAAGTTAATCTTGTTTCCAAGTTTGTCAGCAACAAACTCTCAACAACGTTAATATACGTTTTTATACAAATACAAGTCCAAACATGTTCCAGTTAAAAGAATTAAATTAACAATTAAAAATGCCACAACAAATTTTAATGAGCATTTAACTCAAAGCCGAAAATTGGATTAAGTGTCCGTGAGATTAAAATGCATGAAATACCAACCTTTACGAATGCGCTCGGCCTTCCGACTTCCAGCGAGCCGGGCGAATTTTGAATTTTAACTTCATGGATTTAAGAGCTATACCATTTATACGATAGAGCATTTCGGTCGGAGCCGCGAGCCTACGCCGTAGCCAGTCTACGAGCAGACGGCGCGCAACCGCCTCCGCGACCAGCCGTAGACCCGCTACGACGCCTCGCGCTTCTACTACGGAACTTTTCATACTTTTCTATCGACTTCGTTTCCCGTGCTGTGCGATTATTTTGCTGAAGTTTGGTGTTCGACTGTCATGTGCGTTCGTAAGATGTGCTTTAGAGTCTAACATGGCTCCTCTGAGAGTCGCGACGGACTTTTACACGGATGTGACCGACTTTTTGAACTTTTCCACTCAGCAGCCGGAGTCGCGGCATCACATACGGCATAGGAATCATTCCCGCGATCATGTTAGGAATCACGTCGTAGATGTATTATCGAATTCTATAATGGAGGTATTGAGTAGTAAATTCGTGCAAGATAATAGTGTGCTGCCAGATTTGGAGCCGCTGTCGACTCATATGGACGGGCCTTTTGAGAGGCCACTGCGGATGAACATAACGATGAATAGATCAGATTTGGAGGTGATGAGTGAGGATGTGATGTACAGGCACAACGGTGCGATGACGGCGGTGTACTGCGTGGCCTACCTGCTGGTGTTCATCGTGGGGCTGGTGGGGAACTGCTTCGTGATCGCGGTGGTCTACCGCTCCCCCCGCATGAGGACCGTCACCAACTTCTTCATCGTGAACCTCGCCGTCGCTGACATCCTGGTCATCGTGTTCTGTCTGCCCGCCACGCTCATGTCCAATATCTTCGTCCGTGAGTAGCTTTTATATATTTCTTAATGTAGGATGTTGGTTTTTTTTGTATGGTTTTTTGATAAAGGTTTAAGTTGAAATACCTACGTAAAAAAATTTCTTTTACAAATTTGAAATTTTCTGCAATTTGCTTTTTGAAATGTTTGTGGAAGAAAAATTTTAATTATTCGTAGAGATTGAAAATTATGGACGTCATAAAGATTTTTGCTTTGTATTGAAATTAATTGTAAATTTCACCGACACTAAAAATTCTGAATAAAAATGTCTCATCAAAGCTTTTGTAATTCAAAGCTTTAAATGTGCACTTATAATAATAAAAAGCTTTTGTGATATTTCACTTTTAAACGTTCAAAACGTACTTTTTGAGGTAGGACAGGATTTCAATGTGTAAATTAATATAAAATGGAATGTTTTTTCTTTTCTTAAAATGTATGAAAGGAAACTTATGCTCCGTATTTGTCACAAAATTACAATATTCTGATTTTTTTTTACTTTTATGGAATTTTTCCTAATGTCTTACATGTTATAAATTTCGTTAAAAAAATGATCAGATTGTCTATTTTCTGTATTTTAATTTTTGATCCGGAACGATGCCTGAACGCATATGGTCTGCATGTAGTGGGACATCTGCATGCGTAAACCAACGGTTTGTGATAATTGTAATCAATCATTTCCATACTCAGAAACATCAAACTTGGTCACTATTTGGATGACTGACCGTTGTTGAATTTTTTTGGGCTTAATTCAGTCGTCGCTGTCATCATATTATTTCGACTAGATTCGTGATAGAAGGACTGATTTGTAATCAAGTCAAAAGTATATTATTATTTAGTTTTTATTCAAAATAGGTTTTTGCGATCTCTTTTACACTGTCAAAGGCAAACAAATGAAGCAATATGCTTCATTAGTGTCTCTGCATTTTCTTCAGCTTTTCAGATTTAAAAATAAGTTATCTCTTTCACCCTCAAATATTCAGTCAATACACATTAGGTCCACAAAATAGTGACGATGATAATTTACATATTTTACTAACTTTTTCTCCAAAAGGTGTAACTTTAGCGTCGTGAATTACTCGAATACAAAAGCCTTGTATCAAGATCGTTAAAAGTTTGAGTAAATTGTTTCGAAGTTCATGTCGTCACCGATTTGAGTAAGAAAGTAGCGAATATTTCGACGAAGAAATTGTTTTGTGAAATCTGAAAATATTATTATGGTACTCGCACACGAAATATCTGCATTGAATGCATTATTTTATACATATTAACAAAGTTTTAGAACAATATAAGAGTTCTTAACAAAATGTAAGAAACTTTATTTGAATTTGATAAATTTAAATTGACACATTTGCGTGTTAAAAATCTTTGAAATGACGTGCATTATTCCTTCTCTTACGGCAATTTTAAAACATAAAGTTCTTGTCATTTATGATTATTATCACATGCATTATTGTAACTAGATTTGTTTTAATTTAAAGTTAAGTAAAGTAAAGTTAATGCTTAATAACAATACTACGCCAGTGTAAAAAGTTGCTAATATGCTATGATAATTAAATAACTTTTACTTTAGTACAAAGGGCTGTACAACTTCGTTATCCAATTTGTGTTTCTAGAACTTCTAAGCCATCTGAATACCTGAAAAGGCAGCAATGAATAGCAACTTAGACTCACTGTACTAATTTATTATATCCGGAAACGGAAGCTTGATAAAATTTTGCTTCGAAAGTTAAGCGCTCTTCGGTGCGGGAGAAAAATTACTCAGAGCTTCCGGGAGATTTTATGCTAATATCACTTTTCACGCTCTGAGCTTAGGTTTAATTTAATTTGTTCCATGATGACAGAAGCCCGCTGCCTTTTAGAGTGTTATACTCACTTCTAAGCCTCATTTAAGGTGTAATTTAATGAGGTATACGAATATATTTGTACATTCAAACGTTTGCTTGTGATTCTGTGATGGTAATTTACAGTCATAAATTCAACCTGAAGGTAATACCTACCTAATGTTTTTAAGTTTTTATGGGTTGGTATGGTATGGTATGCGTTATGTTGCATTAGTAATACCAACATGGGTTGCATTGGTACGTAATACCAATTCTAAAAAAATTAACGTAAAAAAAAGTGTGAACAGCAAAATTTTACGTTGATTATTATGTAGGTATTATGATAAATTTAAAAAAAGAAAACAAAACTCATATGACCATGCGTTTGACACACAGAGATGTCACATATGTAAATGTCAGACTTAAGACCTTGTTGATGGACATTTGACGTTGACCATAATATTAGCAAGTTAAGTATATTAATCTAGTCTATAGGTTTGACATAATGAGTTGAATTTCAAACACAGATCGGGCTCTCTGATAACTTAATATTACTTGATAGAAGTTATATTACTTTATCGGCTGGGTTCTAAAGCGTCAGTGAATCTTTAGTCCTTTATTTATATTGGACTAAGTATTTATTCCTTTAGAGATACTAAATTTGAAGTTAATCCTTGTAGATTAAGGAGACACGCGCCTTTTTTTAGTGGACCTTTCGTTTAAGCAAAAATGGTTTATCAAAAAAGGGTTAAAGCAAGTGACATAGACATTAAGTTAAAAATATTTAAGTAATCTTAAAAAAAAACATATTTATTGCTCAGATTACTTCCAATGATTTTCTCAATTTGATAAAAAATAATTTTTTACCTGATAATTTCAGGATTCCATCTGGATTTTATAGCAGTTTATGTAGTATATAAAGTAATCTTAACTGATAGTATCTTTTGACGAAAGTTTTCAATTTAATTATGATAATTATACAAATTAGTTGAAATTTAAATACGGTGTGGATTTCTTGACACTCGTTCCAAAGTTTCTATCGTTAAAAGGGTAATTAGAAGTTAGAACCCGTCGCGTTTAGCAGACTTTATTTCCCTTCAAAGATAGTAAATCATGATAATTACTATTTTCAAAGTTATAGTTCCTAAACCGTTGCGTATAATAGTATGCGGTATATTATTATATCTCTCATCTATTTAGAGTCGATCTATCCTCATCTATTACGTCTATTTAGAGATAGATCACTGATTTCATCGTTTGTCTTTCGAACAGGAATTCCTGAGTTCAAACCCAGCACATACCTCAAATTCTCATAAAGTTAAATGCATACATCATTGGTTTTCGCTTTCGGAAACATCTTGAGGAAACCTGAATACCTTAAAGTTCCCCACAAATCTCTCAAAAGTGTGTAATGTCTGCCAATCCGCACTAGTACCCTGTACCTCTTACATAATAATATAATTGTAATTCACAATTTTTTTTGTTTTTCTAATTAACAAAAAACATTATTATAAAGAAAACATTTAGGGTGTTTAACAAGCCTTTACAGTTGTACGGTGTACCTGTTATCCGTGGGAAAATCAGCCGCAATGAAAGACTGGATTGAAATTTAAATTGTGTTGACACGATCGACAACCGCGCCAGATATTGGGAGCTGTCAAAGCAAATATTCTCCAATGTTTTTGTACAGGTAATATTACAATGAAAACATTTATTACTTGTTTTACTGACATCAATAGGTTTTTAAAAACTAGTGATAATATTTTACTATAACAGTGTTTCAAAATAAAATTACGTTTCTATCATTATGAAATCAAAGCCAGTCGAGTCATATCTAAAAAGCCCATAATGGATTTACCATAAGACGTTAATATTGATGGACTGTAGTTCAAAACCATGTTGTTTGATTCCTAACGAGACAGAATTTTATATAATGAATTTAAATTTAAATCATGTACGGTTGCTCTGGGTATGTGATTTCTTGTCTGTATTTATTATCCACGGCAACAAGATACTAAAGCCCTGTTATAGGGCTACGAGAGCGTAGCGTACTTATTTATTGACATTAAAGAAATGTGGGGAGACCCAAACGTATACACACCGTATAGTAACCCTAAACAGGTAGGCCGGCTCAGGGCAGGTCATTTGTCATCGCTATATCGGGAGCAGGTAACTGGGTGAGCAAACTGTTCTGCTTTAATCGAAACTTCGGGGCTGTTTTTATTCTCTATTGGCAAAACATTTCTTAAAACGGCAGTGCTAATATTAATAATTTCTTCGAATTTCGTATCTATTGAAGTAACTATCAAGTAGCTCTGATTCAGTCAACTTGTATTACTGAAACTTTGTATCGTAATAACGGATTCCATTTTTGACTACAGTACCTACAGCTACAGGTGAAGATATAACTTAGGTGAGACCTGATAGGTGTTTGTAAAGTCCAACTTAGTTAAAGTTTATTCACTCTTGGTTTAAACAAAACGCTGCTTTTGGCTATCATAGTTATTCGAAAACGCGACCGATCAGAATATTTCCGATCAACAAAATGGCACAAAATTTAAATTTACACTTCGCTGCTCTGCCCCAAGCGATAAGTGCACTTCTTTTTATCTAAAAAAGTATATTAAAAGGGCTGGGGTCTCGCTATAATCGTGCCCTGCCTTCGATCGTCGCCCCTGTCACTATTGCTTCTGATCGTGTTAATATTTAATATCGAATCCTGAAGTGACTAAATGACGCGCGCTGAATGACGCGCGCTGAATGACGCGCGCTGAATGACGCGCGAACGACCGCTAACAACATCATCGTGCATCTCAAAGCGTTAGCGCGTGATGTTGAAAGTTTGGTAAAATAACACGCCTCTTGACAAAGAATTTTCATGAGCAGGGTGATAATTCGATTTTTAGTGAGTCATCTTGTGTAGATATTTAAATAAAGATAAGTACAATTTGTTAAGAATCTAATCTGTGCCTTTCATACAGCTTTCATAGGTATACATACTGGTATATTATTATTTAAAACTAGTGGGCTATTTTCGCATTACGTTAGATCTTTTTTTATATTGCCTCACGGGAACAAAACGGTTTCCCAGAACACTCCACGTATTAGCGATATTAGTCATTAAGTAGTCAGCCTTTAAGATCAGATTACGATGACTTAGACAATTTTGACGTTTGTTTGAGCGCCTGATCAATTATGACAAGCAATATGACATGCAATGCTACAATGATTGTTAATAAAAAATCGGTTTACTAACACATCTCTGTTTCCCGTAGCGAGGCGATGCCTGGTCGCTAGTATTCCATAATAATGACTTCATATTAACGTCACTGTGTAGCGTAAATCTTAAAATAGAAGGCGATTTGCGTTGAACTCGGGGTCAACGGCTTTGGTCGCGGCGTCAGACCTGCTTTTTATTTGTCTCTGTCTTTAATTCGGCTGTTATGCAGACGTCAAAATAGGTATGAAGTAAGAACACTTATAAAGGATACATAATACTATTCAAGATCTAAATATTATTAAACTAGATGACTATAAGTAGCAGTTCAATCAAAGTATAGTACGATAAGATGATGGATAGGATAGGATTATAGGATTTAATAATTTAAAACAAAAGTTATTTTTTACTTTTTAACTTAAGTATACGGCGCGTTTTTGACCATTTGTTTTTCTAAAAGTTTTTAAAAATTTTAATGTGTCTCGAAACGAAGCAACAGTACATTAGTTGTCTAAACACAAAATAAACATTCGTAGAATACAGAATCCTACAAGGCAAGAGATATCAGACCTGTTTCAAATAACTCGATCTCATTATAAGGAGCGATTCGCCAAAGACCCGCCCACACATTTTCCGAGTGGTATCAAGTTCTAAGCATGTTTAGAAAGCTCCCACACACTATTTAAGTCGGAGTAAATCTTCAGTGTTTTTGTAAATATTCCAAGTGAAGCAATTTGTGCTTTGAAGGGTTAGATGAATACTAATTTCAAATGCGACGAAAAATTTGGGTATAACTTTTCTAGACAGTGTTTTGAAAATCTTTGTTCATAACAGGATTTGGTAACCTTTGAAGGGTAAGGAAAAGGGTAAGACATTTTGGTCTAAAAAAAAGTGTGGCCAGAACTAAGAATATTTCTGGTTGCAGTTTTTTTAGACCTGGTGGAAGACATGTATACATGTTAGACATGTATGGAAATTGCCTAATGTCATTTGTTTTATAGTAGCCAAAACATTTTAATGAGACCCTTATTTGAGGGTGAATCTATGTTGTGTTAGGTCAGACAGCACCTCGGGCATAAATTCAAATTCCCTCGTATGTTTCAAGTGTAATTACTATCATCCTACAGCCGTGTAGCTCCTGTTCAAACTGTCAGGATATTTGGCGGAGTTAATGCCCTTTACCTGGCAATTTCATCAACAAAATGATTACAAATCAAATGTAAATATATCACAATCTTAAAGCTTTATAAGTGACCTTGACAGATATCTAGGTACAATTTTAAATAAAACACATTTCAACGCATTAATAACCATCAGCAATTTAAATGATTGCGTTACGTATCGTATAATACTTTCTGCTCGTCATAATTCACAGAAAAATGACATGTGTTTTATGCAGATTAGTGTTCATTTTTAATTGGCTAATGCGTTAAAGTGTTACGCGATAAAACACTGGATATTATTACTAATGTACAAAGGATTGGGGTTCACATTGTAAAGCATTTGTTACATATTAAGTTATAGTACCTATAAGTTTTTCACTACGTGAAAGGTTTGACTTTGTGTATAATTTCAAGAATAATGTAGGCACGTACCACTTGGAAATTTGTCATACTCAATATTGATGGAGTAAAAAGTGCACAAATCATTATGCATTTAGAAAAAAGAAAACATAGATTCAGATGTTTTCGTTATGGTGTTGTCCTTTATGTTACATAGATGGCGCTACGAGTGAGTTCCTTTGCTAATATAAACGAAATTTAAGTGTCATCTTATAGTGTAGACATGTATGTGTATGTGAGCATTTATCTGTTAGGTATACGAAAATTGTTTCTTCCTATTAATCTGATGTAACCAGTTAGAGTAGAAATGTTCTAACATTCTAACAAAGGACTGAGCCTGAAGGGCACTAGACACTTCAACTTGAATGAAACCGCTAGTGTGACTATCATTTGAGATAGATTGCTGTCCCTTAATGTCTTTATTACTTACGACTACGACACGTCGTGAGTTCACTTGTTATCGACGATTCTTTTTCTATGTTGCACAAAATGATCGCATACACAAGCAAATCGAGTAAGCAAAAATTATATAGTTACCTACATAACGTACAATTTTATTAAACTAATTACTGAAACTTACTTATTTATGGTACCTGTTGTTAATGAGTATGTCACGTATTATAATTACAAAATTAAGACGTTAATTCTTACCGACTTTTAAGTCGTTAACTTTAAGTGATCGCTTTCAGATAAATAGTTCTCATTTTCATATCAAGAACCACTCGCTATCCCCAACTGGCATGTCGTTGACAGTCTAGATTTATGGCCTATCGACAAAGGGTTCACGTACCTTATCCCTGTCACAAAGTTGGAAAACTGTACTACATTTCATAGGGATCCAAACTTTGAGGACTTCATAATAAGGTGCATAATGACAGCAAAAAGTTTTCAACAGTTTTAATTTGAGAACTATTTTTGATTGCATGCGTTATTGAAATCTACTCTGAATACTTTTGGTCTGATGAAATGACCCTTAAGTGAAGGGAAATTGGAATATTATTTTTAATTCAAATGAGAGCCTAGTTTTTAAGTGATTAAAAACTCATTATTGAATGCCGTCACTCCTTATAACTGAGGAGATTTAGAGCATACTACACCACTCTGCTCCAGGGCAGATTGGCGGACGAAGTACAAAACTACTTGTACATAGGCTATCGTATGTAGAATTCAAACCTGCATATTCCTTATAAAAAACCCCGTTTTAACAGGTCATTTGAGGTTGAAATCATACTTAGCATTAAATATTATTAAGTTACAATTAAACAAGTGCCCGATCAAATTACTTCCTAGAATTTAATTTGATATTCAATTTTAATTGTGATTGGAACTTCAAAGGTCACAATAAATTGGTAACAGTACCTAAATGTTATATTGGAAACGATGAAACGGAATAAAATAATACCGTAACAAGAAATTGTTTTCGATGAAACTTGAGATAAACTCGGTTGGCTTCACATTAATCTTTGTAGATACAAATTTTTACTGTAGTTCTTAAACGGAAGACAGATAACTATTCATACTACAAATAGAAAAATAAGAATAACATTGTGAAGGAAAACGTCGCAATAAAATCAACACACCCGAGAACTCTCCATAAACTTAAAGGTGGGTGAAGTCTGTCAATCCGCACTTGGCCAGCGTGGTGGACTATGGCCTGTACCCTACACAATGTAAAAGGAGATCCGAGCACAACAGTGGGACAGTTGTGGATTGTCATCATGATGGAGATGAAGCAAAAATTTACGTAATTGCCCCGTCTAATTTTGATGACTTAAAGCATAGGTACCGCAGTACAATAGTCTAAAATTTCATCACAAATCTCTTATCTCATCTAAACCTATTAAACAACAATTGAAGCCTATTAAATACCTACATATAAACTTGTTTGAGTGTGTCCTATAATGTTTTGTAATATCCACACAAGGTTGTGGGTAATTTATTGTTCAACTATAAGCGAAAATCGAAAATATAACAAACGAATAGTATCTGGAGACTGTACACGTCGTCCAAATGATAAACAACCGCTCGAATGCCCAATTCGTCGCCGCCTGAACATAAAAACCACTTCTTTTATACTACTTAATGGTTTCGTAACGCAACTATTGTTGGGCGAATTCTATTCTGTTTTTATGATTCAATAGAATTAAGTAGGGTGTAGTACCCAGTTGTAGGTACACCGGCGGACGGTCGAAATTTTGCATGACTCGACAGTTCGTTTGAAGGATTTTGCCATAAAAATACTTTTTGAAACATGACTTCGTTATGACTTTAAAATTATAACAGTTTCACAGAAGACGATCTTATTTACATGTCTTTGTTCATTATGAAAGCAAAAAGAACGAGTAGGTACTATTTACATATTTCATCAGTAGCTTTATTGCTAGAAATATAAAAAAATATTCAGCTTTGGCAACAATAACTTGGAAGGGAAGACAGTTGAAAGAAATACTCGAGTACATTCCAAGCAATCGGTGGAAAAAACATGAAAACAACTGAATAAATTCGTAAAGCGATACATTAAAGTCAATAAGAACGAACACTTTTGCTATAAAACATATTTCGCGAAATGAAGTACAAAAACAGAGACAATGTTATTCAGTGCGCGTTTCTGACTTTTCATTTCGATAAAAGATTTCTGTTTTAATCAAGTTGAAAACATGAAAAAACCTGACGCGGAGAATTTTTCACATGATTTATAACTAAGGTGAAAGATTTTTTAACATCACACATTTATAAATGTTTATGCTGCATGGAGCGTACATTACTGGTATCATAAAGACAAAGATAACTTAAAATGATTAAAATTGACACATTTTAGACGATTGAAGAAGTAAGCCAATCCTTTGTTTCGTATTTCCATGATGATGGGGTGGTAGTTGTTTTCATGGACTTTCCTACCAAGCGACTCTTAATTGTTTGCGAATACTATTTTCAGATAGTGTAATAGCCGTTCTAATATACCAACTTGCGAGTATGTAGATGACAATAGCATAGTTATTAAAACAGTGTCGGCAGATCCCTCATTGAATTTCACACAAACTTAATCATAAACATTTTTAGCGCCGGTAATGAAAAGTGTAAGCCTAAGAGTTTATGTATAAAATTCTCGTTTAGAATTGTATCAAAATACTATGAGTATAAATGCCAGTCATTAGTCTGTATAGGAGTAGCAATAGGAGTATTAGTAGCGTCTGAAGCCAAAACAGTAATCTACGACAATTTTAGAAGCTAAGCTCGTAGGTACCTGTTTCAATCAAGCTAAGTAGGGTAAATGACAAAAAGCCGGTCGACGCGGCTACCAGGACACGGTCACTTAATGAACTCACGGAGTTATGAGGAGATAGGTTACCGCAAGCGGGGCTTTTACCCTTAATGACATTTAAAGTGTATCGTGGAATTAGTGGTGGTGCAATATAGCTTTTTAATTTTAAACACTGTTTTTCTCGTTTTTCATTGAAACGTATATTGGTAAAGAAATTACTTTAGTGTTGCTGTTGTGTATAAAATATAATATACCTACAGGCTATCTCAAGGCTTTATCATTTTGTAAAAAAAGGAAAAAACTTCATACATACGATGTAGTACGTACATGAATTCGTTTACGTACAAAAATCACAAGAATACCTTACAATGCCATTAATTCTTTGACCCGTTGAGCAATAAATGATATCCTACATTTATAACAGCAATAGCGTGGTAGTGCTCCATCACAACGTACATTAATTCGCACACGTCTATTTGTTATTCTAGTGTTTGGCCTACTATTCCACAACTGGTGCATTTACCTCATCGTTTGCCCGTTTGGGGTTACCTAGTCTAGCGCTCCACTAATGAGATTGATTAGATAAAGGTGTTACGAAGATTATAGTAATGCCTGAGATTTTTGCAGGATTTTCTTTAAGCAATAATCCCTTTAAGGAATAACTAGTATGGATTGTTTAATCTTATTAGCAAAGTTTATTAACACTTTAATAGATGTATTTAGATAGTTTCAGTGGTAAAATAAACCTTATTTTAATTAGAGCTTATATTTAATCGTTAATAATACATTGTAAGTTACACATTATTACACAAAACATAAGGTTAGTAGTCCAGTCA
>LGAG01000159.1:689939-714018 GCA_001278395.1 Lerema accius
TCGTTAATAATATATTGTAAATTATTACACAAAACATAAGATTAGGAATATTTCATACTGATAATCGTAATGATTAAAACTAACTTCAGTCGATCGCTTGCGATTCACAAGGTCATGCGTTAATACAAAATTTGACCCAAAAATCCTGGCATTTATTGAATTAATCCAAAGCAGCGTCACTTACACCCAAAACCATGAGTTGCCATTTCATTGAAACCCGCTATCTCGGTCACCTACTTACTTTTTAGGGACTGTAGTCCGCTGAAACCTTTATTTGTAGAACGTCGGGCCTATCTATGTAATATTACTCGTGGCCGCGATTCTATTCGTGGTGAACGTTGGGTCACACTTTGTAACTAACTAGAGGACCCACACTGCGGTCAAAATTCAACATTACTCTTTATGTGATCAATAAGTTCAGTATAGAATACGT
The DNA here is from genome assembly GCA_001278395.1 of Lerema accius. Lineage (NCBI taxonomy): Eukaryota > Metazoa > Arthropoda > Insecta > Lepidoptera > Hesperiidae > Lerema > Lerema accius. The sequence goes on from LGAG01000159.1 coordinate 690,373, forward strand.
AACAACGCTGTCTATTAGGAAAGAAACCTATTCTCAACGCCATCTGGTGAACATGTAGAATGACATTGCAAGAAAATCTGTGCCTGTGTAAGTTCCGATTTGTATTCTAAATTAAATTCATTAATAGCACGTAAATTTTAATTATGTAAAATCTGAAACTTGTACATGTCTGAATTACACTTAAAACAGTACTGAAATATCAACCATTTACGAACTAATACCGAAGTAACTTCTTTAGTTGTTGATTTCTTCTTAATGACCTAGTGGAGAGTAGATCTAAGGATTATTTATATCTTCTACGCTAACTAATTATGTATTACTTATTAATGTCGTCGCGTCGTTTTAATTAAGTGCGTAAAGTTCTCAAGAAAGTTTGCAAGGAAGTAAAATGATTAAAATTAAACGAGTATTTCAAATTTATTTTCAGTAATGTTGGAGAAGAGATCACGGTCATCTATAATATTAAAGCCTTCCATATAAATCTAATGTAAAGGCAAAGTTGTTCCGCAGTTATCTATAGTTTATATCCCATTAGCAGATTGCCTAAAGGGTAATGGTTTCGAATTGTGAAAATATTTAGACTGAAATATGGCTTAACAACTATTGTAACTGTGAACTGAAACTGGCTGTCTTGGCACGTACTACTTGTAAGTTTTTGAACTTTATAACCTAAAATGATTAACAGAAATATCCCTTGTAACGAACGATACAAAAATCTGTTGTCTCAGTGTGCTAAAACTTAATAAAGACTATTTCAAATGTTTAATCCCATTAATTTGATATCCAACATGGCATCATTAATATTTTTTTATATTATGCCTGCTACAGGGCGCCATAATTAATTTAGTTCGACGTCTGTGATGTCTATAGCATACATACGTTAGATAAGAAAATATCTCCTTCGTAGTTGGATAAAAACTGAAAAAGGATGAAAGATAAGATTTCGCAATCTATGAAGATTATGAAATCAAAGTATGAACTTAGAAAATAGTTGTTATTACTCCGATACAATTATTTTACAATATATTGTAACTAAAATTGCTGTATTGAAAAAATATAAGCACCACGTTGTGTAGTAGAGAATTAGATGTAAAAGGAACATGTCTTTTTGATGTGTCGTAGTTATTGCCATGAGTCAAGCTAAAAAGACCAGTTTGCTGTTTGATAAGCTTTCTATCAAGAATTGGAGTTTTTGGAACTTGACGGTTGAGATTTACGAGTATGGACCGAACTTTTAGTTTGAAAACAACAATAAAATTGGTCAACTACGAGTCCGTTCCTACAGAAAGGGTTTTGTACTATTAAATATTTACATCAAAAACATCACTTGTTTTAACGATTTTTTTAGTTTTTTGTTATGGAAGTGTTACTTTGTGAAATTTATAACTGCTTTATACTATGCATTTCGGTAACAAAGATAAGTCGAAAAACATTTCTTACATGGGGCTACATTTTGATACTATGATTTATATTTAGTATCTAACAGCTGTGAATCTTATAAGACTGTAAAATTTTGTAGCAATAGTTTTGTCAGCACTCTTAGTCAAGGAACCCTAAAAATTGTGCTTAGGCATGTTCTTGCATAATAAAGTTCGTCTAAGCTTGAACAGTAATTGTTGTCGAATTTGAAATGTTATTTACATACTAACTCTCAAGGACAAATGTAGCATTAGTATATTTTCAGGATATATTACACATAACACTTGTTTGACGATGATTTAATATGTTAAAGCTGTAAGTTTCTTTTCATGTGCCACTCTTGAGACAATATTACCCGAATGTGCTAGGAGGGTAATGTTTTTTGTTGTCATTGGATTTGTCTCCATTACGAAAGTGACATAGGCTATTAATTAGGTTAAAATTTTATGTAGCCTATAACCAGCGCAATAACGAAACGTTTCTTATGATACCCACTTATCAAATTATGACTAGTAGTTTAGGAGTTAGAAGGGAACAGATGAACATACCGGTCAAAATCATAACCCTCCCTGTGGCTTCGCCATAGTCGGGTAAAAATACCCTCCCTCCAATTTTTATCAGTCGGGTTTCTCGTTTTTTTGTACAAAGATAAGATTGATACTAAAGTTAGAAAAATATTGTACTTTAAGCTTTTTGTTATCGTTTAAGAAAGTATTTTAAAACCAATTAGGTAAAGAAAAATAAATACAAATAACAGACACTACAACAGATTATATCGCACGCTTCAACTATCTTTATAAACGTACGGAATTTAAACTACATTCAAAGGGAATAAATTCATACCAATCCAGTTGCCAAAAGATGAAATCTAGAGATAAGATGAAAACATATTCTGAGGAATATCTTCAGAGTTCATTGGATAAAGTCTCGTTTAAGTAACCAATGGATCGTTAATAATATGACTTTATTTAGGTATTTTCCTAAGTTACATTGAACTTGTAATACACCTATAAGTGTAGTTTTATATACAAAGGTTTAACTGACACCGACGTTAAAAAATGTATTATAGGTCCTTACCTATTTATTCACACTAGTCGACCAACCCTCGCTTCGCTTCGGGAAACTTATGACGAGACGAATGTAAAAAAAAGTAGCCTAAGTTATTCCTTATTACATCAGCTACCCGCCAGTGAAAGTCATGTCAAAATCGGACCAGCTGTTTCAGAGATTAGCTGGATCAAACAGACAGACAGACAAAAATTAAAAAACAATATAATATCTTGGTACGTTTACCGTGTATACATTATAAGTAATTACAAACAGACATTTCAAATTTTTATTTAGTTGTATAATTTTCGGCCAAGTTTTGAAGTTGGTTTAGGATTTTTCTATTAATGTTTATCTTTCTATTTTAATGGTCGACTGAATGAGTGGCATTACAGGTGTCGGTAACGAATAAAAACAAGTTGGAGTTGATTTTAGATTGGGAATTTAGGACGCGAATACATTTATTCATCAATGTGGGCGGTTGAAATTAGTTTGAGTAGGTTAACGTTATTTTTTTAGGCATGTAATAATCTATTTATATAGGTCATATAGTAGGACCTGGAGGAGTAGAGTGGGGTTGTTCACTGAATAATTTTATTGGTATTATATACTCAAAGGTACAAAAAATAATTTAATGCATCATTAAAGATGAAAAGAACTTTGATTATTGTTAATTTAAAAATTGTTAATGCTCAAGAAAAGAGAAATATATGACATCCTAAAAATGATTCAATATAACAACGAATTTATCCCTTTTCGTGTCATCGATACATTTGAGAAATTTTAACTGTACTGTACTATTATTTTAAACAGAAGTTATACTTAATATACTAAAGCTTACGAAATATCACTACTGAACTATTGCACCATTGTACCCAGAATTCAAACTATTATTAATATTCATACGCTGTCATAACACTGCCGTTTGAAATATCAAACGTTAAGTTCACAAGCAAATATACCTTGTCGCCCAGTTTCTATGTCACAGTATATGCTAAATAGTAGTTGATGTTTGTCTACACAACGAGTACGTCAAGTTTATATCAGGCTCGTGTTTGCACTGTGTGCTGCACAGAAATGCTACTGCGTCCATATCGACCAAAAGTTCATTATGTTACAGTTCTGTACAAAAATAAAGTTCATTTATTGAAATAAATTTAAATTACTGTTTCCTAGATAATAGTCTCAATATAAACAGCGACATTTTTTGCTAAATATTATAAGTTATCAGTGTTCAATGTTAATGATCTAGAAGTAATTTTTCTACACAAAACTTTTACGCTCCCAGAGCTGTATAAAAAAGTTTTTAGTCACCATTATTGTTTTTTGCGTGGGCTGTAGGTACTATTATCTATTTTAATACCTTAAGACATAGTAAGGTATTAATAAAGGTTAACTTCCAATCATTAAAATTCAAACCATATTTAGTGTAAAGAATAGATTGATCTGTCAGCCGGTTTACGTCCCTTTCTTAATTTTGATCAATACAAAATTATATTTAATCGCGGTCTTTAGTAATATATTCAATAGACAATCAATCCCTTATTACATTTCGTATTATTTTTATTTGAATAAATCAATCATTGTAATTTCGACGAGTTACAGCGTCCGTTCAGTTTCATTAAATTAATTTAAAACTTTTCTCTCCAACTGTACTGTATTTCAGTAGTACTGTTGACAAAATAATAAATTCAATGTATGTAACGTGACATTTTGAGTGGATGTCAATGGAAAATAGCCTGATATTCTTAGTTAGATATTTACTATATTATTTGTTATTATTTCACAAATTTTATTTCAGTATCCCGTCAGATTAACTATTAGATAGAATACGTTGAATTAAGAAGTCATGGAATTCTAAGAACCAAGTAGATTTAAATCAAAATGTAATCAAGTTTATAAGCAACATTCTTACCCTATCTATTGACAAAGCCGGTTATAATGTGAATTTATCTAAAAAAAAAACTTGTAATAGATGGATTCATTTAAGAGCTCGCTGTGACTGATTTTCATGTTTTGTTTAAACTTTTTCCGTAAACCGTACATTTAAAGTGTTTCGGCTTAATTAAGGGGCTGAGGAGGACTTTCATGATGAAAACTGCAGAGTTTTGCACACCGATAAAATAATAGTTGTGATGTTCGGTGCAAGCCAATGTCAACGTTATTTACATAGCCCTAGAGCTAGTTTTAGAGCTTAGGCTTTAGAGTGTACTGTTTGGAAACATAAACAACACGAAATATTTTCAACTTTATCTACCTATATATAAAATTGAAATTATTATGAAATGAAATAAGTTTGAGGGCCATCACATGCCTGTGATATTTTTGTGATAGTTTTTGAAGCAGAAAAACTGAGGAAATATGAAACGGGTATTATTACAATATCCATCCATCCATCCATCAGCCTTTTGATGTCCACTGCTGGACGTAGGCCTCCCCTAACTTGCGCCACTCCGAGCGGTCCTGAGCCTTCTGAATCCAGCGGATGCCCGCTGTTTTCTTCAGGTCATCAGTCCATCGGGTAGGGGGGCGCCCTGCGCTCCTTTTTCCGAGGCGTGGTCTCCATTCGAGGACCTTTCTTCCCCAACGGTTATCGGTCCTACGAACTATGTGGCCAGCCCATTGCCACTTCAGCCGGCTAATCCTCTGAGCTATGTCGGTTATCCTCGTTCTTCTACGGATCTCATCATTCCTGATTCGATCACGTAGAGAAATACCGAGCATAGCTCTCTCCATAGCCCGCTGCGTGACTCTGAGCTTGTGCATAAGGCCAATAAGGCATTACAATATAATAGGTGAGAAAGATAGTCTTTAGTTTGGTTAGGAGTCATTACTTTAAAATATGGCAAAATAATCTCTTTATGTCGACTTTTTACATAAAAAGTATTGTCCATAGCTATTTTAGAAATACTTCAAAACAATCTATTAAGCGAGCTTTAGCATCTACTTGTTTTACTCCAATCGAAATCTCAACATTTTAGATTAATTTAAATTGAAAGGGATTAAATTGCATTGCTACAGCACGAGGTTTCTACCTAATAGACAAATTAACGAGAAATTTGAAGCTTTTTTGGAGAATGAAAACGACCGTCTGTCGTCCTTTTATTAAAACTTGGCTAAAGTTTGTGTGTCCCCAACTACTAAAGGTATATAAAGGTAAGGTTTTGTAACCAAATATTAACCCTTATAGTTTTTACATATCTGAACACTACATTGCCGCAACTTAGCCTGAAAATATGGGTTTCAAATATAATTATTTAAGAGACAAAAAAAATCTCTCTTACTCCTTAAAAGTAATATATTAGTTGAATACTATAGACGTTAATGAATTAAACGACTAGATGCATTTATTACTTTAAAAAATTATTAATCACCTATTACGTGACGAACTAAAAAAGGATCTTCATTATAGCTTTGTGGTATGACGCGGCGACATGTGACACAAACAACCCAGCAACAGATTTAAGGGATCGGTTCTCTTACCATTTACGATTCACAACACGTATTCACATGTTGTCCAATGTTCAATCATTTCTCATTTCAGTTTGCGGCTATCACAAGGTCTATGACCGATCTTTAATTATGGAACTGCAGTTTCGGAATAAATAAATAGCCCCCAGTCATTCGTAGCTAGTTAAAATGCCATTTGAGAGTTTGTATTGGAAGGTCGAGAGACTTTATAATTTGCTTTGAAAATACGCCTAAATGAACATCGCTGAAATGTAAAAGAGCTAGTAGATCACGTTGCGTAAAGCTAAGACATTAGTTTCATCACAGTTTGTTTTTCCCAGAATTCTTCAAGTTATTTACTTGAAGTTTTAGACCCTGAATCAGCCATTCCCTCGTTGCTTTATATAAAAAGGTTCAAAGTTTCAGCGCCCTAACAGCTTAGGTGAGAACGGAGCATCTCGAATGAAAAAAGTAAATAAGAACGAAATTGTAAACCGCATTGTATTCGAAAAGAAAAGACTTGTCTTCAGCCGCTCGGGTTTAATTTTTCACTTTCCAATTAGTTTCTTAAAGTCTAAAAAGAAAGTTGAATTCTTAGTTTAAATCTTATGTGAAAATAAAAAGTAAAATTACCTTCTTTTCATTGCAAATATTTATTTGAAACTAGGGCATTATGCAAACACTGCTATAAGCAGTGATAGCCTAGTGGTTTGAACGTTGGTCTCTCGAACGGGAGATCCTAGGCACGCACCTCTAATTTAAAAAGTTATGTGCGTATTAGATACTAATTATCACTTGCTACGGTGAAGGAAAACATCGTGAGGAAACCTGCACACCTGGGAGTTCTCCATAAAGTTCTCAAAAGGTGTGTGAAGTCTGCCAATCCGCACTAGGCCAGCGTGGTGGACTATGGCTTGTACCCCTTACACTGTGAGAGGAGACCTGAGCCCAGCAGTGGGACAGTTATGGGTTGCAATGATGATGAATGAGGGCATATGAAGTAAACTAAAGTTCAGAAGAGATACTAAAGTTACTAGTACCTATCTACCTAGTTTCTTTTTTGTTGATATAAATATTAGCTTAATTAATAAATTGAAGACAAATAATAATCAGAAATACTGACCAGGTCTCAATAACTATACTTACGTTCTTTTCTCGAAAAGAAACAAATCTTTATTTACGAAGGAGACCCATGCACTGAGAAGAGCTAAAAGAGATTCTAAGTTCAAAAATAAATTTTATGTCTTCCAGCACAAAACAAAGCGAAGGTATGAGCTAGTTCCACAATATTAAGAGTGTAATTTATGCGCCTGTCAGCCCTGCCAGCAGTATTAGTTTGCGGTACACTATATCACGGTGGATTCTTCGGCTCAATATACAAGTTGTGTTAGCTTAGCTTCGAATACTCTGCATTGGAAACGGTCACAAAACTTTTTTGTGGCTTTGTAAAATCTATAAAGTTTAGTGCTAGAAATCTTCTATATCCTCAGGTCAGGTAGCCTCAGTTTTATTCTTGTTACTTCACATTATGAACCCTTAAACGTGGGTACTTTGAGTGCTAGAAGTCAGAATAATTTAGATACTTGATTAAAACTGATATAAATGTTTTGTTATTTTTACATGTTTTGTGCAAAATTTTGTCTTTTTTTCACCCCTTTAGAAAGATATTATCTATTTTTAAATTTTTTCTCACTACGTCTCTATTTTATTTATAGTTAGGTTAAATGTTGTACGAGTCATAAAAGTTACTATAAAATTAATCGAAAGTTAACAATGGCCTCTGAAGACATCCTACAGGAAAAAACTTTATAAATATGATAATTTAATGTTCTGTAAAAATGAACACAAGCTGTGAAACTTAGCTAAACTTTCAAATATTTATTGAATAAAGAAATAGAAAGTACAATAACGCGAGTAACAAAAACTTATTATTAAATACTAACAAAATACTTCCTTAGCTAAATATAACGTCTAACTTTAAGAACCGGGGTCAGTGACAGTAATTAATTCCGAAAGACAGATACAAAAGGAAAACTAATGTTCATTCCGGCTAATACAATACAGTTAGTATCAGCGGAATAACTCATCTTCGAGATTAATCGAAGGATGTCTGCGAGCCCGGATTGCGAGCGACTAAGGTTTTCTTCAATTTTCTTTTTACCATATCTAAGTTCAGATCAGAACGCTTGAAGACAATGCTGTGTAGCATGTTGCGACTATTAAATGGCTTTAAACTTTTTCTAAACAGATAAACGATGAAATTCTGCGAAAGTTAAGCTTTTCTGTATCGTTAATTGAATTGATAGTTTCATGATTTGAGTGTTGAAAAACCTTAATATAAATAATAATAATAATTCGAATATTAGTTTTTACAGTGGGAAATAGTAATGCAAAGATCTAAAGTAGTGTATCTTAGTTTACCTGTCAATAAAGTATACCAGTTCAATAACCTTGTTCTTGCAAATGATTTCATATTCGATTACTTAATAAACAGTATAACCTACATTATATCTAGTTGTTTATCCCTTACATTGAACTTTACAGAGCTGTCTAGCCCAGATATTGGCAAAAGCGATACCATAAAGGATATGCTTTCCTGGTAAATAGATTTATGAAATAATTTTTACTATAATAATTGTGACGTAGAAGATTTAAACTGTAATTTAACAACTGAAGTTTGCATATAAATGTAAGCGTTTGTCTAGAAAGTTTATTTACGGCGTGGTGAAGGATTGCTTGTTTTACGAGTATGATTGGGAGTGTCTGCCGTCGTATTGTCACCAGACTGTCGATAATAATCATGACAATTCGTGGTGACCGATGAATTACAGGTCCCGGTTCGTTTAAGGCGTGTTTGCAGTGGAACGTGATAGTGATCTAATTTGGTTTTAAGAATACCTAGTCTAGAGCTAGTAGTGTGACGTCATGTAGTGTTAATTATTTATTGTAAGAAACTAAAATAAGATTTTACATTAGAATTAGATATTAAAGTTAAAACCTACATTATCTCAGGGGAACGTGATCTATGTGTGCGCCAAACTTCATGTAAATTCATTTAGGGGTTAGCGCGTGAAGAAAACACCCAAGCATCTTCACAATCTTCCACATTTAAAACATTAGTATCATAACTCTATACAGACACGAAGTATTCAGCATTTATTTTTTTCAATAAACGCTGAACACGAATTGCATTTATCAAACAAAACATCCTAACGGCAGTATTCAACCTCAACATTGGCGTTAGTCTTTTGAAACCGTTCAAAGTCAACACTTCACCCTCACCCTCAGCCTTCACCCGCGACCTTGGAGGTGAATGCAGCGGTGCTGAGAACGCTCTCGGAGTCAAAAGCTTGATTCAAAAGGTGAAACAACTCTTTCAAGCGACACGCCGTCTGCTACGAATAAGTTGGAGTATCAGCTCCCATGAGTTCCAACCTTATAGAATTGGCCGAGACTTAAACATTATTCCGTGTGTTCGTCTGAACACACGGAAACATTGATTAACTTTAATAGGTGTCTTATCTATACTTGAATAAGCTTAAGTATTAACACGAAAATAGATAGGGAATAAACTATCATCTTCTCTGTGAACTCAAGTTAATCCTAGACGTATCAGTGTATTAAAAGATTTTATTAAAAAGGCTACCTATGTATTATCAGAAAACTTCTAAAAAACTTCTAAACACTTATAATATATTATTTCAATATTAAGTAAAAGTTGTAAGTCATAGTTTTAAATGAAAACTACACAAATAATATAATTTGCAAGTTTATAAGTGCTTTATTATTTGTTTGAAACAAAATTTTAATAAATAGTTTATTATTTTCATCAAGTGTGTAGGTACATACCTTTTCGAAGACATTTATAAGTTCAAACAATTAAGTTTAATAATTTAGAAATGAAATTTATAAAGAAATAGATGGTCGGGCAAACGATGTTCTGCACATATTTTATCTCTTACAGTTTGGTTGATCTATTAATTACAATTCTCAATTACAATAACAAGTACTCCGGCAATTTCACGAAGCTTATTAATTGCTCTTTTTTGGACAAATATTAGAACGAAGTGATTTCAATAACTTTAATAGTTTAGGTACTCTCTTGAAATATCTAGACAAAAGTACCACGTTGTACACCAATATCTTTAAGCGCGCTTTAGCAATGTAGGTACAGCATTTGTCTGATATGCCTCTAAAGAATTAAATACAAATTACTAATACTTGACCTTATAATTACTAATTGGTACTTTACCTTATTAAAGCACCTGTCTGATAGATTGTAAAGTCTATCTGTTATCGAGGCGGCGGCTGCGGCACTGTATTTTTCCAGTTATTACGGAGCTTTTCCTGTGATGCAATTTATAAGATTTTTTTCTGGAGCAAATTTTATAATATCTGCAATTTAATGAGATATTTTTCTAGCTTGATCTAGTTAGGTAAATATAAATAGAATGAAAATTATGCTTCTGTTTTGTAACACTGCGTCACGGTTGACTGAGAAATTAGATCGATATAAACTTCTACGCTAGTGTTGTATACTAAATGATCTTAATTGGAAAACCACTAAGCTATTACGATTTATTACCCCTCAAGCCGGTGTAATACAGTACATGTAATGTCCTTTATTTAACATGGCTTAAAGTAACGCAGCCCGCAGGGAGCGGTGCGTTTCGGACAATTTATCAACGTTTACGGTCTGTTAACTGTCTCATGGGTTAAGAGAAGACAATTAGCGGGGTTTTTGATGTAATAATTACACAGACACTTATGTTTCAGTTAATATTTGTAACCATAGATGGTGCGAGCCTATTCAAGTGCGTTGGGAGAAATGACTAAGTTAAGAATAGGTTATAGATTAGCAAGCCTAAGTTACTCTTAGATTGAAGACTAATCTAATGTTACAATATTATGTTGGATTCTGTAATGCTGCTTAAGCTGCAAAGTTCACCAAAGAAACAAACATTAATAATTATAAAATTGTATGTTTTATTGTGCTATGTACCTATTAATGGAATACTTATATAATTTCTCTGTTTCTCGTTTCCCTCTTTTCGTAAAATGTTAATTAAAAAAAACTTACATACACCATAATAATACATTCAGACATACATACGCCCGAAAAATATAACTATCCGGTCAACATAATGTTCAGAGACTAAATGATAGTATCTCCTTTACTATGACTATAAATAAAAACAAAAATTACAATATAACGCTTACAATATTTATAAGTATACAGAAGATATAAGATGATAAATAACCTTCTGTTTTACCTTCAGACAACAATGTAGACTCTCGACGATCAGTGAAGTATGCTACTCTACCTATCACAACTCCGTGTTTCTAAGACATTGTTAACCGTTTCTACTGAAAGACTACATCGCGATCAGCTTGTTACTGCACCATACCTTACTGAAGAGTGATCTTAAAGGACTAAGTAAAGTATTTGTTTGATGTTTTACATTAATCTACTGGATAAAGTTACAGCCTGTGTCCTAGCGTTTGTTTTGCACTTGAAGGTTTTGGACCTTTTAACATTGAAAGTAATTTTAAAACAGTAGTTAGTAAAGTGCAACAAATTAGGTACCATCCCATTGCTGGATTCAAGACTTCCCATACAATATGGGGGATATAGGGTCGATAGTTCATCCTACCCACCAAATAAAATGGTAGATTTTACATACCCTTGGAATAATTATGGACATTCCTAGGTTTTCTCACAATACCTAACTTCAGCAAAACATACGATATTCTTAGACATTAGTAGTAACATTAGTAATCCAAAATACGTTTATGATCTTTCAATTACTGTAATTGAATATGTAGTTAAGTTAATTTAACTTCAAGTACAGTTTTAAAAACTACAACAGCACCCATTATGCATTACATATGTATTACATAGAATACTTAGGAAAGGAGATGGTTTTCAAAGAAAATGATTCCTATGTAGGTCAGTTACTCAATAAATCGTACTAGAATAATACGTTGTGAAAAGCTAACGACCTTTCCACGAACCGCGGAGTTCCTCACGACACTGAACCGATCATTCGATAGTGCACGTATCAACACTGTCGCTATGCCAACACTCCAACAAACAAACAAGACAAGTGTCTTTTCACACTGTCATTTAATTTCAATGATATTTGTATTTAAAAGTCGCTTTCGCTGCGACCTTAGCCCTAGGTTATAATTAAATGAGTAATTACAAGAAAATAATGTCACTAATTACTATTTAAAGGAATTGTCAATTTAATTGTTGACGTTGAAAATATCATGCTTTTAAATTTAAATTTTGATAAATGAAAATATTTCAATCTAGGAACATTTGCTGACAATCCGAGCTAGATTCCTTTTATCTGGTTTAGGGATAAACTAATTAACTCAAAAACTTTCATTCTAAACGTCTTATTACAAGGCTCTTAATCGCAATATTATTTTAGGATTCTGACGATGCCAATAGTTTGGCTATACCACCAATACGTTTGTAAAAAAATAACTCGAAGTATGAAACAACGGCAAATCAATTCTTTATCCACTTCAGTTAAGATTTAGTGGTGAGAGAGAAAACGGCATTTTCTAGTTGGATAACAACCATTGAATCCCGCGACTAGGTAACCTGGAAATAATCTGTTTAAAAACTGCAGGCGAAATCGATCTTCGCTGACCCGGTCACAGCAACATTCACCGTACTACGTTGCCTTGGGATTTAAAGGACATGATTATACGACTGAACGAAATGAATATACGCTTGGTTTCACTGATTGAACTGAAGGTTTATCTTACAAGCACACAAGCAACTATTTTAAAAGTAAATTACTGCTCCCAGCTTGTAGTCCTGTTCTCTATTCTTTGATAAATTTATTTATATTTTTTGACCACACTATATGGCACAAAGGGTGAAACCAATGCTTCCTCCAGAGTCTCTGCGAATTGGCCATTAGGCCAAACCGAAATTTACAATAAGTGGTTTTATTAGATACGAGGAATATACCAAAGATAATTTAATGTTCCTATTTTTTATCGTTGTTACAGAATGATAGAGCTTTCACATTGTGAACTTCCCCACTATTGATTTATTGCGAAATTTTGTAATTCTGTACCTATTAAACTGATAAGTTGACTTACTTCAGTTTACGAATTTCTAGTCATCACTGAGAAGACACCACTAATGCGACTCGATTGTCTCACATAACTTAATGACTGTTATCTCATGATAATCGGCTTACTGTAACTATAGGAACTTTTCCTGCTGCTTGAGGCCATTGACATTATGATCGAGTTTACCATATTGCATGAAACAAGGAAATTCTCATGAAATTCAACAATTTGCAAACTGCAGGTCGCATCGATCGTCGCTATTCAGGTCAGCGGGACATTCACCGCATAACCTCGCTTTACAGTTTATACCAATACACCAACATTTGAAATTGCGTGTTAGATTGTTTGTGACCAATGTTTGGAAAGGAACATGGCAAATGTTTGAATCTGAAGTATACAATATTTTTTGCATTCGCTCTTACAGAAGTCAGTCATAAGAACAGTCTCCATAAATGGTGTATTGGCGTGTTATAGACTAACATTATACAACGTTGTAGTTATAATAAAGTAAATATTATATTATCTGCATAAAAAACGTTTAAGGTTTTCTACACACTACCTAATTTCCTCTCTCTGACCAACTCAAATAAGACAAAACGATTGAGTCATCATAAAACGTGTTTCAATCAGTTATGTTTCCTGTAAGTCGTTGGGGTTTCTGTGAATTTAAAACAATTATGGAATTATATTTGAAGTAAACGCTAACGATAGAAAATGAATAGGCGCTAACTAACACAAAGTCGGGTAAGATTTGGGTATTAAAATGTTTGACTTATGCAGGAATATGAAACAAACTTCAGGAACTCGTTATCTTAATCAATATTTCAAGGAAATCAATCGTGCTTGCAATTGCAGCTGAGATCGACCCGCGCTAACCCGGTCACGAGGACGTTCACCTTAAAACCTTGCCGTCGGGGTTAGATTATCAAACCAGTATAAGAAGACTAAGGAAATATTTTTCTAGTATAAAGAACTCATGACAATGACATGAAGAAGAAGAAGAAGAAGAATGACATTACCCAGGTTTCTCTTGAACATTTTTTATTAAGTGCCATCGTCCTTAAATAAGCTGTAAAACGGGCTTTTACTTCAGCGATTCATATAATGTTTTTTCTCTTGAAGAGGTGTATCTGGGCAGCGATAACCACTTACAAATTTTTTTATTCGTCAGCCCTTCAAAAAAAAGTTCACCCGCTGCCCTCTGTGACTCGTGATAAAACTAATAGCTTTTTTATTTATAAGACATTGCTTTCTAAACATAATGCTTTTGATTAATGTCTAAGCCTATGGTCACCGAAAGCGGCAGTCTCAGAATTAGGATGTTTATTACTAAAAGTTAAAGTAAGTTAAATCTCTTTTCTTCTATAATTAATAAACAACTCAAGTGAGATCCAATGCAGACTGGTCTCTTGACCCAATAGCCTCCAGCACTCTGCAACTGGGTTACGCTTATCTGATCACTTGACACTCCAAGAGACGTTCGAAGAAGATGTCTGAACACACGAGAATGTTTGATTATGTGATTAGCTATGACATACTTCATCGTTGCTTCTCTATTGTAATAGATTTGTTCGAAAGGGTAGTAGATGTAAAATGTGAACATTTTAATCATTAACAAGTTTCGTTCGAGTGTGAGTTTGAATCAATTATATCTCCAGACGATGATCGCGGCTTTGCCCGCGGTAAAGTGGTTTCTCAAAAGGTATTGGATTCAACCAAAGGGAACTCGTTTCTAGAATGGTGTTATCGCCCAGGACACGCTCTGTCTATTCGTGAAGTTTAATTCAAATCCGTTTAACTGTTGATGATTTAAGTAGTTCCAAACATATTATTATGAATGTTCACATCATCCCAAGGGAACTTTGTATCCAGTTTAAATATATCTTCCACAAATTTTACTTTTGGATATGATCTATGTGTCTAATTAAAATAATTTGATAACGATGGTTTAATATGAGGCATAATATTAAAACATTAAGGTGGCTAACTTCAGTTTTTTGGATTGGCAAAAGCTTCTTAATTATTCCATTCCCGGGAGACCTGGTGAAGTATACTTACGGCTTCAGATGAGAGAAAGAGGTATGATCCCGAAAAACTCAAACCCAAAACTCTGCCTGTAATTCAGAATACTATAATTTTCATAACGCCAAATAATAAAAATTAATTAAAAAACATCCCTCGGTTACGAAACCGGAGTTATCTCTAGATATTAATGAAAGCTTTTAGAATGAATTTAATTACAGTATTCGCGGAATCCTTTAGACAAGCTTCTAAAAATAATTTTGTGGATTCTCGGATGTGGGCGGAATCGTTTATCCCTTCTAGCTTTGATGAACATGGGCTCCTTTTTTGTTCGCAATAATATTCTGTTATTTGTAATTGTAACTCATGTTACATAATTCTAAAGCGATGTGTAAATTTATGTCATGGTATTGTGTAACACAGATTATTTGCGTTCGTTAAATTGAGGGTTTGGGTTTGGCTTTAAAAGTCGGAGATAGATTTCATGAATTACTTACATAATTGCTATCGGGTTATCGATTTTTTAATGCCTCTTTTGTAGATCGTAATGTTAGCTCTCGTTAATCAAAGGTAGTTTTGATGAGATGATATACTTGTAAATGTGGATCCTGTAATTATTAAGATTTCCGAATTTAATTACAGTGAACTATCCAGAAAATGGCGACAAAATTCTGATCTCTGCCAAGGGCAATATCAAAAGAGAGCTTTATAAAAAGAAAATCGATGCCCCAAGATATTGATGTATAGAAGCAAATTTGATCTGCCATTCCATTATTTTCTTTAAGCAAGTTCAAGGGCTGGGAGATGAGGTGATCTGTCTTCCCGCGACCGGCCACTTAGTAAATTAGACAGATCTCATTACGTTATCACACTGGGCGCTTATTGCCCCTTGATAAGGAAAATAATGGCCCATCTGATAAAATTAATTACTCGTGTAACGAATAAAACACTGTGGTGTAAGAACCTTTGCTAATGCACGTTCATCGTTGCGTACCAAAAAGAAAATCGACTTTTTACCCTCAGCCATTTTTGGACTTCACTACATCCGATGATTAAAGGAATCTTCGTATTCAATATCCATAATCTCTATCGGCTTATCGTTCATTTAGCAATCTATTTAAAATTATGTAATATATTGTTTCCTTCAACTCTTATGAATCTACCACTTTTACTTCACTCAAATGAATCTACCACTTTAACTTGGAGAAGAAATGGCGAACGAACTTACTTCTGAATACTGATAGAAACCTTTATTTCAAGTGAATTTGAAACAGAAAAGATCACTTCAGGCTACTTCCACGACACTTGATCTCGCTCTATTGAACCAGCCGTATTCCTTTGGCCAGAATTGGATGATATTTTCGAACATGACGTCTGATCTAAGCCTTGGAACTGACAATAAAATCCTGCCGTCTGATAACCCTACGTCCATATCTCGAAACACATTAACGTAAAGCAATAAAGACCAAAATAGCATGAAGATCCTTGAGGATGTCTACAAGTACTTACATGGAGACAGTAAAGTGAAATTATTGCCCAAACTCGTAAACTAAACACGGAGTGCTTCGTTCTTAAATTGAATGCCATTTCGATATTTGGTAGGTACCTTTAATATACGCTGTTTGGGATAATAGCCAATTATCATATTTAAGGGATCTCTTAAGTTATGCTTTAGAATGAAATGGGATAGAAGTGAGAACGTAAAATGCGTCAGTTGCAGTTTCTGAATACAAATGACTCTCATTGTTCGTTATTGTTTTGCTCTCAACGACCTTTGTGATTCCAATGGCTACACTCCAAACCATTTACGTTATAGATTCAGACATATATTTTATTGCCTAAGCAATTTAGATGATATCAATTATACACAACTGCGAGCGTTTAATTTGAGTATCACAGATGAACATACTTAAATACACAAATTAGAATTCCCGGTTGTTAAACCACAGTTAAACTATGTTAAAAATAATTCTTTACAATACAGATAATCATTGTGTAAATCCTACTAATATTATAAATGTGAAAGTTTGTAAAGATGTTTGGATGTTTGGATATTTGGATGTTTGTCCCTCCTTCACGCTTTAACCGTTGAACGGATTAAGATGAAACTTGGCACACATATAGTTTGCATCCGGGAATAGGACATAGGATAGATTTTATCCCAATTATAGGTTCCCTTAGGATAAATTCAATATTTTTTTAAACTACTCTTCTGCGGGCGAAGCCGCGGGCAACGTCTAGTAGTAAATATATTTCGTCTTAATAACTAACAACTCACTTAACGGAAGTCAAAATGATAAAAATAGTATGAAATTAAACACTGATTTAACTATTCTGAGAAGTCATACAAATATTCAACCTCTTATACTAACGAGTGATATGTATCGTCCTTTTTACAGTAACCCAGTTGCAAAGGATAAAAGTTATGAGCCTCGGTTAAGAGCAGTTTTATGGGCAAGGAAATCGTTGGCCATTCCGGACAAAAACGTACTTGCTGTTTGTTTAGGATATTTACTCAGCAGTTACTCTCCATTATCAATATCCAGTGATATGATATAGGACTCCTTTATTTGGTTGCCAATCGCACAGAAAATGTTATTTGTATTTACCAATGGATCAGGTTAATACCTGATGCAATCTAATCTATATTTTTAGACTATTACTAAGTAATACTTGTTATATGGAATTTAATATTTAGAAATCTTTCAGAGTATTCGATAAAATTATGATGAACGATCTCTGTCATGTTAACTTTTAAACAATAAAACCGCATGAAAATCGATCCAATACCACGCCACAAACGAATATCCAAGCTATAAAATCCTTATGAAATAGTTATAATTAAAAGCCTTGTTTAATTATTTCCCCTTTTTGCTAACTATAAGGGATAGATTTAAATCGACTATGGAGGATATATGAATTTGATAAGTGTACGTACGTCGTATGTATGTATGTATGGATGTTTGTCTGTTCCCTTAGAGTTTTAAACTGGTTATCGTTAGGAACTTTTAATTTTTTGTCTATTTGTTATAAATGTATGGGATTCATGAATAACACATTTGAAATTAATTTAAAGGCGTGTGACTTTGTTTTCATTCATTATTAATTCATTAAATATGTTATTAAAGCGTAATTAATAAATATTCATGACATAGTTTTTGAACTTGTTTTATCAAAATAGTTCCAACTCAGAAGTTAATTGAAAATTTCAAGACCAACAACTGCTAGGTTACTGGATTTTGATCATTATTCTCTTTGTACACCACAGTTTGAATTAAGCGAAATCTGGATTTGTTTGAAAAGGCCTGGCTCGTTTGGAACCTAAATCATTTAATTACGTCCTAGAGACTGGCGGGATCAGTAGGTACAATCAGTAGGTACAAGGGTACTCAAATTCAAAGGGTTCGGAAAAATATTCCAAATAATATTTTATTTATTTTGTAATCCAACAGCGTTTACATAATTAGATACTTAGGACGGATTCAAGTATTACTTAATAAATTTTTTGAAAACTTTGAACCCTTCCTCTGCCCATGTAACTTTCCTAACTTAGGAAAATTACATTCCCTAGTTTTTTCAGTAATAAAAAACAATGTTATGTAACGTGTTGTTAGATTCCCCCTCCCCCTATGTAACGTATCATAACATTTTACAAGACTCCCTCCCCCTCAAAATGCGTTATATAATAAACTACGTGAATATTTTTATCTTTGTTGAAAATATTGTGTTGATATATTATTGACAAACAAATTATTACACACAATCTCCCTATACGCAGATACCATCTCCGTTCCGTCGCGGGTAAAAATACTCAACGACATTGTTAATTAATTGAACGACAACTGTGTTGCAACAATGGCGGATGTTATAATGATTGTCGTTTTTATTAGTTAGAAATGTCACTAAAATAACAAGAACCGTAATTTTGTAAGCAAAATAAACTTTCGTAGGATTCTAAACGAGATAAATTGTATTATTTTACGCCCACATTTTCACAAATTTATCAATTTGTGACGACTCATAGTAAATTTATAAACTAACGGATTATCCATTCGTAAGATTATAAACGGTTCGTAAATCACAGAAGAGCTTTTAATTTTACCCTTATTTAATATACGGTAAATCTAGGAATCCTAGGGGTCTTGTTATTTACAGCTGTCAAATATACTTACTGTATATCTACAGAGTACTACTGTACTTTGAGAACTGATCCTTTACTAAATTCATTGTTACTTTTATATCCTTGTTTACCATTCTGTTCGATGAAGTCATCTCGTTGTTAATTATTTATGACAGTAGCATTGCTGCTCGCTAGAACTTATCTAATATTTTACGTCTTCTCATAATCATGGTACCAACTGAATTAATCATTGTTATGTTCATGAAGAAATCTCCAGTCAATACACTCAACTCCCGCTTGAATCGTAACTTTGGACGTTTTAATTTTGTTTCTCCTGTTTCACGATAATGAAACACTACCTTTTTAATACTACCTTTTTACGAACTGCTTAATAAAATGTTGGGACTTTTGGAATGTCATAATAAGTAGGTAAGAAAGATTTAAAATTCGACTGCTAACCCATTAGTAATGCTCCTGATGGTATGTTTATATTGTATACATAGGAGATAACATAATTTCTGTTAATTACATTACTTCTCTGTCTTCTAATCTTCATTAGGGTAAAAAAAAATATGCCAAAATACGACTCTAAGGAAATCGAGAGTAATATTAGATTAAAATAAATTCATTGCTCTCAACAGACTTATCTGACTGACAATCTGAAGAAAACAATAGGCATTTACTGAAATTTGGAGTAGAGTAAGTTAAGAGACGTATAATTCCAGCAAAGGACGTTCAAAGTTAGTGGCCGAATAACATTAGAACTTCTTAAAGATACGTCTTTATTCGGATTACTTTTAAAGCTTCAGTGTGCTCTGTTCCTTAAGAGATATGAGCCATATTTCAATATGTGTTGCTCTACGCACGAGTGTGCATCGTCGGAAGATCAAGTTGTGGTATCAAGATGTCGTGCGTAAATGTCATAAGCTTATTTTTATATTATTATCTAAGGGGATCAACTTTATACCTCTTTTTAAGAATACTTCTCATAATCACGTGTTCAAGGTTCATAATAAAAGTTTACATAGAGAAGAAGGTAAGGTAAATCTTGTTTGTATTGTTGTATATCTAACATTGAATTTAGTAAATAAAGCAAAACACACTCTACCATGCCAAGGACATTTACGAATCTATAGTTCTATAGCTTATTGACAATATAATAAGCTGTGGTAAAATGTTGATTACAGAGCGTGTTCTTAATTTAATAGTAAGTCGCTTAATATTATGCACGAAATATATACAGAAATATTTAGTAAAAAGTTGAAACGGTCGCTGTATTCGAACCTATGTCCCCATTTGGGTCTCGAACACGTAACCCAATCAAACTATTACTAGTTTTCTATCGGCATGTGTGTCTAAATAGTTTGTAGTTTCACCTAGTTGAAGTTACGAATAGGTCGCTATCAGCCAACTTGAATAGGGCAATCCAACTGTACACGTAGCCACGAAATGGGGTCATAACTCGAGACCCCAATATGTATCAGAGGTATTTCTCAGTATTCCCTGGACATGAAAATCTCTGTACGTGTGTTTGCATCATTAATATAAAACCTGACTTCTCAGGTATAATTGGCGATGTATTAATTATTTGGCTTATGCTACTTCCACAATGAAGTCGAACGAAAAGACATCTCATATGTTAAAATCTGTCAAGCCTTGTGCGGTTTAAAGAGTGTCAAACAAGTGAATTATACAAACATATAAACGCTTGTAAAAATTATACGAAATATTATTTACATTGATATTCAATTATTCCAATTAAAATTACTGATTGTGAATGTCGATTGTTGACAAGTAACATTTTCTACAATTTTGTCCATTTCAGTGTCTGTATAAAACTTGATTTCACTCAAGTTGGATTCGGTGATAAAATAAAAGGCAAACTATAAAAGTATATAGGTAGCCGGAAACGACTTCAAACGTATAAAAAGACGTCTTCCGAGTACCCGAAAATACCGTCTATTTTTTCCAATTGGGAATGAAAACACAGGCACAACAAACAGACTATTCTCTATCGCACGGTGATGTATTATTCGTCAAGTCACTGAATCCACCCCATAAATAGCAAACTGGCTGGCGAGCCTCCAAATCCGTAGAAAAAGATACAAGCTGAAGTAAAACTTTTTATTCGTATGGCGCTTCCGAAATAGTAAGTTTTGTCACAAAAGAATGAAGCAATTTTTAGGCGACATCTCTAGAGATTATTTAGACACAGGTCTTATTGGGGAATTCAGGAATTTACTTAATCTTCTATTTCGAAATGTAATTCCATTCCTGCTTCGTCCTGTAGCTTGTTAGCAGCATTCCAAAACAAGAATCGAAACAGATAAAATATTTCATGGATCATAAAATTCTATAAATAGAATGGCAGCTGGCTGGTGCAGAATTAGGTACACCCTTAATTTTATTGTGAACGGCATTCTTATAGTATTTAAAATTGGTATCATAAAAACCTAACGTAAACGTACCCGACGTTTATAATTGAATTTCTCCTAAACATTAAAAAAGAATTTAAGAGGGACCGAGTGTGTATTAGAACTACAATTAAACCCAATAGGTGATTCTGTTGTTGAGCTAAATATCAGTCAAACAATTAAAGATATTGAAACGCCATCAAAGCAAAAGTTGTCAAATATGATGAGCATTTACTAAGGGTACATAATTTAATTTGATAAAGCAACCGGAATATTAAATAAAGTACTGAACTAAGTTTGCCTAGTCAAAAAGTAAATTCTATAATTTTAGGAGCAGCATTTTGTTTTTTTTTTTTTATAAAGAACCGGAGCCTTACATAATTTTATTCTGTGAAGGTTATGCTCACACAGCCTCATGAATCCTCATTGATCTGTGTAACGTTACGGGTCTATTGAAACTGCAAACATATGGCCCGCGGCAAATATTTCCAATAGATACCTATGTAATATTTTCCTTTCGAATCTTTTTACGCAAGCCTATGTTCTTTAGTCAATAATTATTGAAGCTCGTTAAAAGACGTTAGTTTCTAAGACGAACTAAATAATTAGAATGTAGTATCCTTTTCAATGTGACAAAGAGTAGGAAATAAAATGAAGGCGAAGCGAGGCGGGGATGGCGTGGGCAAATGGAGATGTGATTTTAATTTATAATATCCTAGAGTACCTAATTTATTACTGAACTCCTAGCTAAAGCGATTTAAATGAAAAATGTGAAGTATTAAAAAGAAACTGAGTATGGTGTAGGACCACAAGCGGCCCTCTAGGGGTGCTGTTGTTGAGGTACTTCAAGGGACCACCGTTACTGTTGGAGTCAATAAAACGCCGACGTAGCAAAAAATGTCCATTACGATGAACATTTATTAAAGGTGTATGGAAATCAAAGCTTTGCCTTTGAGGTATTTAATATAACGAAAAATAAAATATGATGCAGAAAAACGTCTGCACGACATTCTGGCATATTTATAAAATTTTTATCCTATTTCTACATCCCCGCCCCAAGTACGGAAACATTCTACAAATTGCTTAAAATATACACTGCTTCTTTATTAAATCTGTCATTCATATTTGAAAAGAATCTTGAACGTTCCTTTATTGTACCTTGTCGGCACGCAAAATAATTTAATTATCTTTTATTATTTAACGTAGAAAACAATAGATTTATACCTCTATTTATTGTCATTCAATATCCAATTATAACGAACCTGTACCTAATCAAAAGATAAAAATAAACCGCTACAAAAACCGCCTTGAAGTCTTCAAACGAGCTTGAATCAGATTGACAATACGAGTACCTTTATTGTTTCCGAAGTATTGTAGATTGACATGAAAAGGACGAACTGACTTGTGTAGACATTATATTATTAAGGTCGTATTTATTGACATGGGCGGTCCTGCTCCTTCTGACAATGAAACGTGAGTATAGGAATCACATGTCAATATTTGTCGAGATATATTTGGTAAATTTCAAACCTTCGTGTCTCATATCTACATAAGATATCATGTTTTATATTGTAGGACGTTTATTAGCTGTAAGAACAAATTGAAACCCACACACACACACATACACACTGGGATATACAGAAAAAACACAAATACCACGTTACTAAGACTCAAAATAAGATTTTGATTTATTTAGAACAAACATTTTTAATATACAAGTACCAATCACTCTCTCTATTAGCCAGGATTCAAACCCAGGGCTCCTATCTTCGTAGATATAGTACGAAATTTGATATAATGATCAACTAATCAAAGACGAAACATAATCCAGAGATAGTTTTTAACACAGAACAACGAATAATACATACAGACACGAGGACGCGAAGGTCAAATATTTCAGCCCGAGGATGAATACTCCAACAATTTGTCTTAGACCGTTGAATGGCCTTCGAATGAAATATCTACGTAGTTGGAACGGTACTGTTATGATTTCATTCTAGCATATAGAGTACTTACTTTAGCCACTAGATACACTTTAACTTAGGTTTATAAATTAACGTAAAAAAATTACTTAAA
>LGAG01000159.1:720962-739862 GCA_001278395.1 Lerema accius
AAACCAACTCTAAAGTAATAAAAACTAGTAGTACCTCTTGAATTATTTTAAAATATAAACCTTGCATCTACGTAAGGTCATAATTTAAACTCACAATATAAGACGTCGTCGTCCCCGCTTGTCGCTAACACTGGGGCGGCAGTTCCGTCCAAGGTCGATAGCTGAATTAATCTCTGCAGCAGTGATAGACGTGAAGGTTGCATTATTTCTCGTATATTGACGGGCAAATATTTCCCCGATATTCGTCAGGACGATATTGGAATCGAAGCTCGTTCCTGATTTACTGGTGTTGGTATTCTCGCGACACGATTCCAATATTTATAGTGATGCCACTTTATTTTAATCTTAATTAAACGCATCTTTTGTTCAGTTTTTTTTATTAGTTAGATACGACAGCCAATCAAACTTTATTGCTTAAATTATTTGTTAGAAATGGACAATACATACACCTATAATGTATATTCGAAAAACATTTGCCTCCTATTGACGTAATTGGGTAATAAATATGATTACGTTTACAGGTTTCGGCACGTGTGAAATGACCTTATGGTACATTAGCGATATAACACTCGGCTTGGATCAAAATGTTTTACGACACGCCATTCCGTATTTAGAAAATGGGACTGAAAAGAGAATTGAGACCGATTTATATAAAAATATACTCATCTAGACGAAGTATCCTATTTCGTTGTGTAAAATTAATTATTCTAAAAGTAGGTTAGTTCTTGATAATATTGTTTAGTATTTTTAGCTACCAGTATCCTACAGAGTTTAATAATTTCCGTCCACAGATAACATAGCTTTTAATTAACATAAAAACTTTATTTGTGACTTGTGACTAAAATCACAAGGAGTGCGATTCTTTTCTTTTCTCAGTGAATACAAGATTTTAATATATTGCTAGTTGAAGGAGATTGAAATCTCGATGGTCCATCTAGATGTAATCTGGTAAGAATGACTTACACTGCGCATCGCAATGTTTTGTGTAGACAACACAATATCGCATCTACATGAAATGAAACAACAGATTTTTTAGTTTTTTTATCTTTTTCGATGTTTTTTTATCAATTTGGGAAATGTGATTCACGAGAGTAATAGTTTTTTTAAATAATGTGCGCCATATTTAGTTTGATATTATGTGGCAACATTTAAAGAAGAAGAATCATTTAGATGGCACTATGCATCACAAACTTTTACTTACGTGAGAAATGTGTCAGAAATGGAAAAATACTATTCCAAATGGCAGCGAAAGTTTATTATTAATTCCACAAAATATAAAAGTTACAAGTACAAGTGTGTTCAGAGGTCATATTGATCAATTGTAACTCTTGATTCGGTAGTCGCTATGTCACGGTCACTCCACTTATAACGAGTAACTTTGATAAAATCATTTTAATATGCAGCCTGGAGACTCTTCAGCGAAGTTCCGTGAGCTCGTGACCGAGTTTCCAACTTTGAAAATAATAATAGGACCCTGTCATCTATTCATTATTTCGTTTTAAGATAACAATTGTAATGCTTAGGCTGCATTATTTGTAATAGTGCACTCGGAATAAGGTTGGTATTTTTGTGCAGCGCAATGTCAACAATCACGACGTTATAATGTACCAGAGACAATTTATAGAGTAAACTGAACGGAGATGTTCTCTGAATGACTAACGAATTAAATTATATTAAAAACGTCACTTATTAATTCGCCGGTGTATTATCGGTAGCTACAGTTTATAAGGTAGCGCAAGACAAAAAAACGAACGAATAGGGTCTAGTCAGAATCCTTTAGTAACGATCGATAGAAATCAAAAGTATTTCCTGCACGTGCACATTCCACGTCCTCTGAATCTTATTACGAATAACCCACAAGGAATCCATAACACGTACGTTATATGAAAAGCAACCATTTCATCAAGTTTCTGGGAAGTAGGCCAATCCGTGTGAGCTAATATTTCAGCAGCCGCTCAATTTGTCTGACCCTAAAGAAATCACTCAGCGATGTTAAGATGTTCACACACTATCCTCGTTCTGTTTAACACGAAGTAGGAAATGGTTATGTTGGTCACAAATATTTTTTCAAATCCTCAAACACGTAAGAGGTCATACTTACTTGTAGTTTCAAGAGTTTTTATCAGCCGGTTCTATAACATCCTGATAGAATCCGTCGTGTCTTTTTTAAATCTATAAATTTGGAATTCTGTAAAATTCAGCAAACCATTGTTGAAGACTCAGACCAAAAAGTACATACGTAGTCTTCAGTTCAAAAAAGTCAGGTAATCTAGATAATCTTCTACGCTTTTTTTTGTTCTGAAGGTGGAGTCGATATATTTTTTAGTGTGAAGTGGAATACTTCAGGGTGGATAATACAACAAAAATAACAGAAAAATAAAAACCGCCTCCTTTTAGTACAATTTTATAAAATATACCAAGCGACCGCATACATTTTTTCATTCTAACAGCATATTTTAATTCCATTATAATGTATTTGCTACGTTACCACCTATTGTAAGTATCAACCTTAACAAAATGGTTGCCCTAAAAAGGACTTACATGATAGACTATTGTATTACTTCAACGTGTTAGTAGGTGAACTATCGAGGGAGTTTCCTGAGTATTAGATCTTACAATCTTGGAAATTGATGTCAGGTTTTCACGTGTACAATACAAGGAAATTTAAGTGGTCCCAGCCCATATCTCTGCCAATGTTGTATGTGTATTTCTTACTTTGAATTGTATTATATTGAAATGTGTTGGTTACCTGAGCTTTTGTCTATAGGATTTATAGCAACTTATTTCTTAAAGTTCCACCTATTATAGCCTTCCTTTTGCAAGTTATTATTTTTCAGTACATACACATTAATGTTCCATTGTGCTACAGGTCGTGGTTTCTCTTTATTCTCGAAAAGGCCTGTGGTATACTCTACTTTGCTACTCTTGTATGAATTGGTGGAGAAGCAAAAGACTAAATACTTTGAATTCCGAAACTTGAAAATCATGGCATAACTACTACATTGCCCATGGCATCGTGGAAAAAATGGTTTTGTTAAAGGTTTAAGGCCTTTAGTTTTCTCAATAGATGGTAACGTATGTACGAGTATGTCCGTTGAAATTTTTATTTATTTCTTTCTTAAATAATCTTTGCAATCAGTTTAGCTGTTCTGACGTGAGATGGAAACACGAACATGGATACATTCGCATTTTTATTATCACTACGAAAAGAAAAGTGCACGACACTCGTAGCACGGCACAGTACGCCAATCGTTTACGTAACTTTCTCATATTCAGTTGTTACGCCATGTACGCGATCATCCAGTTTAGTCGTATTTGCAGGCGACCCTACATCACGTAGATACCGGCAATACAAACAAACATTTGTGAAACAACTACATGCTCCTCGGATCGTAGTCGCGGTGCGGCCCCATTGACCTATATACGAGTACCCACAGTCTGCCGTCTGCTCCGTGCTCGGTCTGCCCGGAACAATACGTTCACGAATTTCTTCATTACTAGCTCAACTTCACGCGTCGTTCTTATGACGAAACGTTCCCGAAATACCAAAACCTTTCTGGCTTCTTTCGGGGATAAAGTTCACAAAAAAATCAGTGTTCTCTTACTATTAGGAACCTATTGTGCAAAGGTTCCTGATTCTATTTAAGTGTTTGTTGCCTTTAAATTAGTCCTCGTAGATTCTACTTTAAGACGTATTTCTAATTTTCTTTACGACATTTTTTACTTAGCAATATATCCAAAATGTGTGGTTATTATACTTTGGAAACGTTTCTAAACCCAAACCAGCGAAGTCCATTCACAGGAAAAGTGCATATTAAATTATCCCGTCGACGGACCTTATAAGTGTTGCAAACAAACTTGTTTATTTATGCCCAGTTGCTTTACCATCTGAAGAATAATATAGAGGGTGCTCATTAAAATTCCGCCCTTAAGCGGGGACCAAGGCCGGTCCCGGGCCTAGCTTGCGAACCCTGCTTTTATGTCTTCAGGTTTTCCCACTCGAAATTCAACAGCAAATGTAAACACTGACCGACTAAACTTTGAGTTGAAATCTGCAAATGACAAAAATTGTTACTATGTATGACTTTGACGTTATGTTGGTACCAATTAATCTCAGATAGCATAAATAAATTGATGTAAGAAATGGGAGCGAGAGTTACATCGAAGAGAAAATCAATGTTATTGGCAGTATAGATAAACTAGTGATACAGATTAAAGGATTAATTAAAAGATGACATTACCGCCAGAGAGCAAGTACAATTTTTATAATAATCTAAATAATATATTGTTACTCCCAGGTCTATGTTAAAACGTCGTGTTTTTAGATATTGCTTCCTTCTAGCTTAGCAACAGTTGATTCCCGTAGTCTCGTATATTTCCACGTAAATTATCAATTGCTAGACGATTTTGAATCATCGCAATCTCCATTCTTTCGGATTATCTTTTGTATAGTGAAAATGAATTTAATGTATTAGATTATTGTGGCATTAATATAAATTATTATCTTTGGTATTTTCTCCAAACCAAAATATTATCTTTTGTTTCCTCGAACGTTGTATTACAAATCGAAAAACAATAAATCTATCGAAGATCAACAAACGATGCTTGTTATAGTGTTCCAATTACATATATTACGTTGACCTTTGACGGAGCACGACTTCGATGTACCGCCTCCAAGATAAGTGTTGATTTGTTGTTAATGGCAAAGGTATTTAAAACTTTATTTATGACTAGTGTTAACTGTTCTTAATTGAATCAGGAATTAATATTAGCTATGTACCTATTTTATTTTATTTTATTTCAACTCATTATCTACAATTACCGAATTAATCACTATTATCGATGAACACTGCCTTGATGTATTTAAAACATTTCTTCAGGTACCATGTAAATAATTTAATTGGAAAAGGTCAAATAATTTAAGTCATTTGGAAGCTCGGTGACCTTTGAATCGTAATTTCTTCAAAAATTAATATCACCTCTAATCAGGCCAAGGACAATGGCAAATGGGTTGTGAGAAATAGAAATTCCAAAACAACTGACGAGCTCATTATAATCGAATCAGTTATTCATTAAACTCCTAACTCGAATCGATTTGGCATATGCAACATCCTTGAGAAACCCCAGAGAAAATGGAGCCTTACGGAAATTTACATAGGATCCATATTTAATTGGAAGGCGGAACGTTTCCGACTTTTCTTTTGCATGATGTTTCAGGTTTGGACAAGGCCAGGATAGACAAGGAGAGACGTAGCGGAGGTCGAGTACGTGAAAAAGGGACGAATATAGAGAAATGCAAGGGTAAGGGGCCGCAGGTACAGTGACCTGACCTACTTTCAGTTGCAGGTCGTCGAGTAAATATTGATTTTGTAACCTCTTTCCACTTGTTGCTCAGGTGCGGTGCTGGCATTTAGGAAGTCCTTACCATTCCGATGTGTCGAAGAATTTGGCTTTTGTAGAGAAATGTTGAATGCTTTCTTGACATCGATACTTTTGACATTGTCATCTGTTTGACTTAAATTAATCCAGATCTGAATCGACATTTGGCAATTTTGAAGTCATAAGTTGTTAACTGTTGATAGGACAAGGGATATTTTGTCAATTCCTCAAAACTTCGTAGTTTTTAAATTAGGGAATTCTTATGAAAAATGATATCAGTATGTTAATTGATATTGGATCTTTTAAGAGTCGTCTTCATTTTATTGGTTAAGTTTTTATTTAATACAATAACGGTAGTTCTCATTGAGTAAGTGTATCAATTTTCCAAACATTTTTACCGTAAAAGAAAAATATTTGGAAGTGTAAAGTTCGTTCGTGCATAATTACAGTTTATTATGGCGCTTTGCCAATCGGCTGTTGTTACTGCGGTAAACCTTTTGGAAGACATTTCAAAATAAGCGTCTGCAAACTTCCGACTATTATTGCCATTATTAATCTCAATTTTCCATTTCTTTTCTCCAAGCTTTTTAGTGAAATGCTTAACTTATTCTGACTTCTAAGTATATTATTACGTACTATTCTTCATATTATGTTAAATTTAATCTATGGCGCCCTCACAGTTTATGCTGACATGTGCTTTTGTCGAGTTCTACAGTTTAATGCAGTTTAGCTCTCGAGATGGCGCACTGGTTACCATACCGATACTGGGTGAGTTTCCTAGACAGGCGGAAATTCTAAGGAAGAGTATAAATTTCTGTTCTCGGCCTGTGTATGTGATTCTACGTCCCTGTATTCTCCAAAGCACCCACCTAACTAACACCTAGGGCTATGGGAGTGTAGTATCTATTTATTTACGAGTATTATTAAACTTTGTCTTTCTTTTGTTTCAGCCTGGGTGCTCGGCTGGTGGATGTGTAAAACAGTGCCGTACGTCCAAGGACTGTCAGTAGCAGCGTCGGTCTACAGTCTTGTCGCAGTGTCGCTAGACAGGTCAGTGCCTAAGATTTTTATTTTCATCAAGATACTTATTATTCGTTTTATCTTTGTTTTAGCCTAAAAATTTTGGCGAATTAAGTATTAGTCTTATGGTGACAGAGTTCCACGCAGTCATGTAATTTGGGCTTCATCTAGTGACAAACTTATGTAACTAAATTCAAGTAAACAGATACTGTCATAATATTAGGAACCTCGTATGATAGCACTTACTTTTTAATATCTTCCAAATACTACAAGAAATTGCGTTTTTCTGAAAATTAAACAATTAATAAATAATCGAGTCTGACCAAGAGCTCTCATCTTACAGTTTTTATTAAATTGTCAGTGCCGTTTTCTTACTCTATATACACAAAAATTAATCTTACAGTTCCTAATAATTTGTAGTTTTGTCTAGTCTAATTTAAAAATACAAAATATACGTAGTCATTCATATGACCTCTTTACCGACATTATAAAGTTCCAAGATACAAGAAACTATATTATGAAGGATATATTGACAAGTTAATATTGCTCTAGGCTGTCTACAAACAATTGATTCGCCCACTCTAACCGTGGGTGTAATATGACATTACTACTTGAAGCATATTAAACTACGAAATGAACTACCAACTCCATCCTAAGATCAGGATATAATTATTTATTACGATATCAAAATAAACTTTGACAATTTGTTTTCCTGTTATAATAAAGCTTTAGCAAACGTTAATATTTAATTTGATATTCAAATTAAATTTCGCGTCGCTGTAAGGAGTAAGAATATTAAAGTGATTGACATTTAAATTGTGAAGTAATTCATGTTGCTAAGCCATTTACTACTTAATTACGTAATTTAAGGGTTGAGTCACGATAATTTCAAAATTCTAATGACCCAAAAAATCCTGTGATGTAAATTAAGGGGAGTGGCTCAATAACTTTATGGGAAAGATTCCCAATTTACCATAAACCATTGACAAATTTATGGCACGCGAGGTCTTCAAAGGAACGTGGAAGCTCAGGTCGGTGATAGCGGGTATTATAATGAGGTTACTAGTGGGTCAAGGTGTTTGAGCCGGGTCAGAGCACGCGGTACTGGCTGGAGGACGTCTCTACGAGTACAATTGGCTGTATGACAACCTTACTGTATTTGTGTAAGATTTTATTTTTATTTCCAAGATGCAAAAGTACGGGATGTCTATCTTTGATATTGTCAGCGTCTCGTCGGGTTTGTATTAGAAAAGTTCATTGACTTAACGGCTAGATAAAATACGTGTAGTGCAGAGATTTGTTTTAGTTTCATCTTAAGTTTTTAAGATTTTTTATGTCGTATTATAATTATTTATGCGTGGTTACTTTTTTCCCGTTCAGTACCTGCATTTGAAATGTTCATGAAGTTAGGAACGATTTTTTTTTATAGATTAAGATTACTATGAAAAACAGCGTCTACAATAAGATCATCTTTTTACGTCCTGCTTGTACAAAAAATAGTATTTCCTGAAATAATCAAGTTTCAGTTGTAAGGTTTTCAGAACTATAACTAGTTTAACGTAAGAGCCTCAATAAGCTCTGAAGCAAAGCTTTCAGTGAAGGCACAAAGCTTTTCGAAAACAATGATCCGTATTCAGAGATTTCGAAGCTCACTCTGCTCATGTTTGGTACAAGTTAAAAGATTTTTTTATTACTAATTTTAATACCTATTAAATATGCAGTGATACGATATGCATCTAAATAATTTTCAAATAAATAATAATGTGTTATTAAAAATCAACTATCAAATCAAAATCAAATTATAATTCAAAATTCATTTTAATTCCAATCACAGTTACTTAAATAAAAGTATCCAATTCTTCGAATATTATGATTATGTATGAAACTAAATGTTATTATCAAACATGTATGGAATTATAAGTTTTATTAATTTACACTTTAGTACGAGTACTACTAAATATATTTTTTCTCGGCTACCAAGATGTGGGGTATTTATCTCCTATGTACAAGTATGTGTTTATTCCTTTACTATCTCTTTAATCGACTATTAAGCTCCACTTAAATAAATAGACCTAGTTCCTTCCGCTTATGACTTAAGTTTTCAACTACTTGTTTGGACGCATACGTGAGTCGAATTTGTATCTCGTCTCGACTGAGTTGAACACAATTGTTTATGGACCCATCTTGTGGGACATCCGTTCTATTGGATCATTAGGGATTTATGTTATACTTTTGCTGGTAGAAAATTGTTTTTTTTAAAGTTTCGACTCTTAAAGTTTTATTTTTGCAACGCAAGCTTGTCTATGTCTATGTGGATTTAATTTCTATTTGACGTGAAAACAGAACAAAGTTACATATGTATGTTTCTTGGTATATCTAAAACATGTCCAGTTGAAAATTATTAATAGCTTCACACATCCATAAAGTGGACGTGATTTGGATATTTAACTTTCTGACACAGGTTTTACAGTTAGAAATACCCTTGATTCCAGGTACTAAGAGAATATTGTATGGTACATAAGTAAGATATTTCAAACTTACAGGACAGTAACGATTGCTATTCGGAATTTAAATAAATTTTCAGAAAATGTATAGGCCTATAATAACTCGTAATTAAAACATAAATGCTAACGAAATCTAAGTTAATTAATAATCAAGACGCCAGCTCATCAAAATTCAATGTTATGACTTAATTCATCTCTATGTTAACACCGTTTTGATTCCTCAAACAATCTAAATAAAACATTCTTAATTACCGCCTTATTATTACCAGGAATAATTAACATTTAAAAGATTCTTAGTTATACGGGGAATTTATTTTAATTTTTATTAGATGACAGACTTACAAACGTATTTTTTTTAATTCATCATTAAAAATACATAACTTCTCTATGGCTCTATGGCTATATCACGCAAGTTTTGCACAAGTCACTATTGACCGATGTTTAATATCCATCAATGGGCCTCATGGCTTCTCTCTCCATAAGATTAACTGAGTCAAGGCTGGGGGAATATTGGACAAAGCTCGGCAAGTGTTATTGCTTCCTGGGCTAGGTCGGGAGATATTTACGAGGATTTCTCCACTCGAGAGAGAGCATTATGCGATTGTAGTAAAGACATTTTGTGAAAGTTACGAGGGCATTTTGTCCTTGGGATTCGAGGGAATATTTTTTTCGGAACACTGAAGTGTTATTGACACCTGACTACGTTTTACGCGTCGTTTACCGTTTACGTATAGTTGGGCTAGGAGTTAGATTTAGGAGTTTTTTGTTATTTTAGTTGATGGTAATCTTGCATGTTGAGTTGAGATTTATCGGGTTCAATTTCTGGCTGCAGCAGACACTTAAATTACTTGTATTTGCTTTTGTATAATTTATACGTACTATCCGTAGCAAGCGGAAATCGTAGGCATTTGGACAAAGTTTATTTTATCCCATGTAGAGTCATATAATCTTTACATGCACAATAATAAACATGTATTAAGAAACGAAAATGTCCCAACAATCCAACGAACTAAGCATCCTATTACGTTTTTACAGTAGCTAGTAAACCGCTACCATTCACGCACAATCGTCGCAACGTCCTTCATTGCAAGACGAATGTAAGGGAAACGGGTGGTGAATAATGGGCTGTGAATATCTCAATAAAATGGCATCCCGCCTGCGGTCCCTCGCCGCGGCCTTGTAGACTGCGTGGCGCGGCCTTGCCGGCAGATTGCTGTCATAACGGTATGCAGATGTTGTGTTATGAACAATTTGGGATGCCAGTAAGTAATAACCAGCTATTCGAGCCAGATGGCTGGACCGCTGAGTTCTCTTGGCACGGATTTACAAATAGCAAATAAATGGCTCGGTTTTGAATTGATAAAAAGTAATTGTTAGTTTTCCGTTATTTTAGATACTTGTGTAAATGACATTAATAAAGCCAGTGATATATATAACAGGCAGTATAATTTAAATATGTTATGTTATATGTTTAATTAAATCCAATTGAACTCATAGTTTTTTGTAGTTGAAATTTCGTAAGCTTTTATTATGTCACATGTAGTACGATATCTTTCCTTTTAGATTATAGGTGGTTTAAGGACATCATCATGATCATCAATTCACAAATATGTTGGGGGATCAAAGTAAAAGGAATCCTAAAAATACGAATATATATTATCCTGCACACTGATTAATGAGCCCAACACACCAGCAAGTTAAAGTAACTTCAAACTATTTCTCTAATCGCTATCCACATTGGCCGACCTCGCTTCAATTGAAGAAGCTCCGACCTTTTTCAACGAGCCATAAACTCACGCATTCATGGGCCAATATACCCGACCCCAAGTTTGCTATCTTTGGGAACACTTGAAGGCCATGGGAAAGGGATAAGTCCAAGGCCTTGGATGTAATAGAATTTAATGAAACTTTTTTGTTCGACTGCACTAGGAAGGCTCTTCAACCGTATGTAATAGTATGTATTGGTATCTATATGTGTGTCCATTTCTTAGGCGCTACAGCCTAAATAGCTTGACGGATTTCGACATATGGGGTATTATTGGATTCGTTTCCTTTGTAGGAGTTACATGAGCTATATAATTTATGAAAAAGAGGCCTCCCAATTTTAGCAGTCGGTTGTTTCCTATTAAAAATTACTAATTACAAATATTGCTCTCTTCGTTTTATTTATCTGTATAAACTGACGTAATAATGACGGGCAAATTGTGTTAAAAGGAAGTTATTTGGAAGAGTAAATATTTATTTCCTGTAGGATTTGTAGGACAAAGTGTTCACTTGAGAATTGTTTCTTTATTTCGCCCCTACTTGAAGCCCACGTTGCTTTTGACATGATTTATTGAATTTACGTAATAAAAGATAATAAACTAAAAGAATATTATTAAATTCAAAGAATTGGAAGTTCAAAGTACGATAGGTCTCTAATTTCCAAATTCTAATATGGAATGTTTATCTTATAAGACATCATTAAAATTTACTGACTTTATTTTTTAAGTTATATTTCTGAGTATTTATAATATTCAGTTTTAAAATATAACTAAGTGATTGGATTTAAGTGTAGCTAATAAAGAATCATCAACATAATCCAAAACACATCTCAATATAGCATATTTGGCTGAAACTAACAAATAAATAACTTATTAAACTATTACGTCATGGTCTTTAATTCTCAAACTTTATAGCTTCGAGCCAAAGAGAACAACTAAAATAGCCACACTATTTGAATTAGAATTAGAGCCATTTAAGCCAAGGTTAATGACGGGGCCTTTTAAATAAATAGGTCATTAAGAGCTTAGCTTCCTGAACCCGTTGTACCAGCTATTATCCTTGAACACGAGGCTACGGGACTTTACTAAGATTATGGACCAGATCCTACCGTTACAGGAATGATTTAGTGCCCTAGGATATTTGGTTGGCTATAATTTAATTTGTAGTCAAAATACCTAGCGACACCAATTATTTAATTCAAAGAAATTTTTATTAAAGAGTAAAGAGTTATGAGTTTGGTTAATGTATGAAGTTTTATATGAATGACACGTCGTAAAGTCAATATTTAGGAGTATTACAGAGATGAACGTTAATAAATACATGTCTACGTCATAAGAAAACGTTCAAGTATTACGTATTATTAAGTACCTATTTTTGAGCCTCCCTCCCTCACATGTGTAACGCGCCGTAACGTTTTTCTGACCCCCCCTGTACGTTACGTAATACAAAAATTATCATTTTTATCTAAAAATGTTGCCATTTTGACGAATTAGGAGAATTATATTATTCCCTAGTTTTTTTGTTGTAAGAAAACAATGTTATGTAACACATTGCTCGATCTTTTACAATTTGCGTTACATAATATTTGGATGACTCCAAAACGCGCCGTAGTGGGGTTAAAACAGCCTTATATTATCGTTGTAATATACATCCACCTTTACATGTATCGCAGTTCATTTTCCACATATCTTTACGCTCAAATACATCGGAATGTAAACGCTGACGTGAGATGTCGGAGCAGTTTCCATTTTAATCTCGGATTCCGTTGCGGCCAAATTTTCATGCTACATTTCATCTCAAACTCATCAGCCGAGCCAAAGGCATTTAATTAGGGCTTCTTTTCGTTTTGGATAGCAAGTTAGTCTTTATTTGTGAACAAAATACGTAATGTGTATTCCTATTTAATGTGTGTCCCATGCAGTTTTTTAATAGTACATATGCCAGATGGGATAAAGGTTTTTAATTTCTCCAGGTACCTACATGAACCACTTATAGCCCAGCGGCATGTGTTAATCCTAAGTGATGGTTAAAGTTAAGCATATTTTGAATATGTCCAAGTTCATTTACTTATATAATAGGCACAACTTCACAATTCACTTGAGTATATTTTGCTATGGAATTTTTAGAAGGCGCACAGAAATACTTATAGTGAGAAGGTTAGGTTAGGTCAGGTTAAAGAAAGTCTGTATTAAAAAAATATCTGATATTTAATTCACGTTATTTGTGACAAAATTCAACTCTCAAACATGCATCCACACCAGTCTACATCTATCCATGATGCAGTCCATGTACAGCGACGATGGGTGCGTGTTTCACGACCGGCACCACTGGGTGCACGATGGGTGCGGCGTGCACCACGGGTGCGTGTACCAATGGTGCATGGTGCACCACTGCGGAGTGGGACACGGCTGCGACGGGATGCACGACGGGGTGCACGACTGGGTGTGCGACGGGAACGATGGGTGCGATCACTCCGGCCTGTGCGATCGCGACGAGGGCGAGGAATACGGCCTGAGGGCAAATTAAAAATAAATACATTAAGAAAATACGTACGGATATACAATCGCCTATTGCGAACGGAACAAACAAAAAAGTTGTGTTTCTACCCGCTTTGTTTGACATAATTTTATAATCTTGCAGAAGTTTATAATTTGTGTTTTGACTTGATTGCTTTAACTTGTCATGTATAACGATTTGTAATATAGCTAAACATTGTATCTGAAAACATATGTACGCTAAACTACTACTATTTTATAAGTTCTCATGTAAGTGAATTTTGTGAATTCTAAATGAAAATAAATTTCTTAAACCCATATACACACAACAAAAAATACAGTCAAATCGATAGAGTCATTTCCAAGTTATAGTCATAATCATTATACACAATAGGAGATGGATAAATCAACATTTTGAAATATACGAGTACGTAGCCACCTTTCAAATATTTATCCGGAGCCCTAACTCTACCTACTGATAGTTTTACTTTAATTAACTTAAAATAATAAAGAAAATATAACAAATTAACATACATTAGAATAACAGATTTACGCATGAATATCATAGCATAGAATGATCAAAATAATTTTATCTACTTACAAGTTCAAAAATAAAATAATGATCATGAAAAGTATGTTCGAAAAATATCACTAACAATGTAATTAATCAATTAAACGCCTGTTGATATTTGATAGCAAGAACAGTAACTGGACCTTTGTCGTTATTAATTATGGAGCGGTTAGTTCTGTGGTTCTGTGTTTCACAATTTAGTACATTTTTCATGTGTTGCGTAGGTTTTGCATTTAAATTGAAACTGAGCGTTTTTCATAGTAAAATAAGTATTAAAAATGTTATTAAAACTTTTCAGAGTTATGAAAAGCGTTAGTTTCCGGGTAAGTTTGGTTTAAGTTAGACCAGTAATATGACGGAGCTTTGTAAGTTTTCTTTACGTAGTTACCTAGTATTTCTAAAACTAAGTGAAATTCCAACCCTGTTTAAGTGGAATTATTTAATATCATAGTCTTAATCTGATTATTGTTTTGGGGAAAGTGGTAAGCCTTCTGTGACAGACAGACGAACTGACTGCAAATGCTTGTTATTAAGGATATCTCAGCATTTTTTCGGGTGTAAAACCTTTACTACGTATATTCAGAAATATATTCAAACAATATAATTTAATTGCAAATTTTAGGGAAATCAGTGACCCTGAAGTTACAGGTTAAAGCTGTTATAAAACATAACATTAAACAATTTATCAATATCTTTTTAATATTCAATAACCGAGGATCTAAAACAACGTAGAGATCTTTGTACCGCCTACGATAAATGGCATTAACCGTTCCCCGTTCGGCCTCGGTCTTTTGAACCCGCAGAAAAATATAAATAACTGCGTATTTTTATTTACAAGTTATTTTTTATTAATATGAGTTCCGGAGCAATGCACCGCTTGATCTAGTACGGAGATTCTTGCACGGTTAAATATAGAAGATACGGTTGAGCTCTCACGAGAAAACATAAATTGAGTTTCAGGCTATTTTGGTTAACTTCATGGAAATAGACAAAAACAAAAGTTGTTATTAAATTTTAATGGTAGATATTATTGTAACATTTCATTCTCGAAGTGAAATTGTATAACAAACTTATTTAACTTTGAGTACAATGTTTACATTCAACTTCGGCTTCGAACAAATGATTGAAGAATTTCGATAACAGAATTTAGTAACTTATTTTTTATTTTACTTCTACAGTATAATTTTGTAATTTCTGCAAATTAAGTACTTTATTTTTTTTAATTCAGTTCAGTTTCATGTACTTAAAAAAATATAATATACTTACATATTATTAAAATTTCCGTTTAGTTTTAACAAACTTACTAAATCTGTATCAAATAATATTATTTTCTATGAACAAAAAAAGAATAATTTTGAAGTATCTAAATAACATCCAATTTTTTGTGTTAAATTAATCTGCATGCCTTCAGGGACGCGCCTCTAATTTGCTGTCCCGAGAATAAATTATGTAAAATAATTAAGAAAAGCTTAGCGAAGGTCATTTTATATTCCAAGGTCCTTCAGCCAGAACATCAATTTCCAACTTACTCTCAAGCAAAGTGACTGATTCACTGCTAGACTTGGGATTGTAGCTTTTTCTACATTTGGGAAATAAACATAGTAACGAGACATAATTTGATATCTCTGTTTTGTATGAAATTTTGGCCTTAACCCATTATTGGCCTGTTACTGCACACGGGTCTCTTCTCATTACTGAGGAGGCCTAGAACATAATCATTCACGCTGCTCCAATGAAAATGGCGGAAGAGTTTATGGCTTAACTTAACTTGAGCTAAACTTTAACTGTCACCTAATAACAAATAGGTCAACGGCGAAATATGCCGATGTATTTCTAAACTATTATTAAAAGAATATTAATATTAATTTTACTTACAATCTTGATCATTTTGCTTTGTTATTTCCACTTGCGTGCTGGGAACCGACGGTGTAGTCGACTGTGTACTTACATCGGAAAGATCTAGCCCTTTTATAGGGCCTAGGCTGTAGTC
The DNA here is from genome assembly GCA_001278395.1 of Lerema accius. NCBI lineage: Eukaryota > Metazoa > Arthropoda > Insecta > Lepidoptera > Hesperiidae > Lerema > Lerema accius. The sequence goes on from LGAG01000159.1 coordinate 736,686, forward strand.
TCTAGGCTAAACATCTACTAGTAATAAATCTGCGCGTTTGGCAATATACAGCTTGAATGTGTTCCTGCCGACTGTACGTCGACTGCGATCATTTGATACTTGGTTTGGGTCCTTATTGTTGTCTGGAACTTACTTTTTGACTTTTTTTTATAAAATAACTGACAAATAAACTGACGGGTCACGTAAGTGGTTATTGTCAACCATTAATTATAACCATTAACGGCATCAATGATGCATTGCCGGTCAAAAGAACTTGACGTGCATTGTTTGTATGTGTACTATATCTAACGAAATTTTACTCCACATTCAGATGCGCCAAACAAATGCATTCAGTTGTTTCCGAATATTTTTCGTGCGATCTAATCTCTATATCTTGGTTTCCGAAACAAAATATTACAATTTTTCTGTACGTATCTTAGGTTAGGTAATCGTACTTGCCGCCAATTTTAACCGTTAAATTGCACCAGATCTTTAAAAACTTCATGTCTCGAGCAATATTTGAACTGTCATACGAGTTTTCGATCATCTAGCCTAGTTAAATAAAGAAATAAGTAAAAATATCATCCTCAACAATACCATGTTATACACTAATATGGTTTGATTCAGTGCCGCATCTTGATACGGAGAAAATGCTGCCGACCTTCCGGTTGGATCAAGATGGCTTCGTCGCGGTAGTTGTTTGTTTGTTTGCGAATGACTCAACCGATTCTACTATTGCAGTAGAAGATCCGTTCTTTGTTTGGTATCGTTGTATCCATGTATTGGCACTTGGGTGCTACACTTCCGAGTTCAGTGAGTACAGAAAAAACACGTTTTCTGTATTCAGGCGGCCTATAATATGTCTGGGAAAATTGTACTTCGTACTTACTCAGATTTTAATCAACCAAACTTCTAATGTCACGAGACTTTAGGAACTTTTGACTCTAATGATGTAAATTATTTTTTGTCATTACGTTAAATAAGAATTAGAATAAAGTCGTTTTTCGGGATAAAATGTATTCTAGATCAGGGACCGTCATACGAGCAACAAACAGGGTCAGTTTCATCAAAATTCCGTTATTTTAGAGTATTCATACTAATTTTAACATGCCGTCTCACCTAAAGATATGAAGAGATTATGATCAAAACATATGTTTTCGCTTTACATTCTTAGTTGTACGGAATTATGTGTTCAATGGTACAAAGGATTGTCGGCTACCATAAAACATTAACTTATAGACCTTAGATATATCAGTCACCTTCACATCGGCCACGCGCCACTTATAGGCACATATCGAGGAAGACCATGCTCTGAATTACTTTGGTTGTATATGCAAACCTTAATTAACTATTACACGTCATACGGTTATAATTATGACATGCAAGCAATTCAAAGTAAATTCAAATGATTTATTTCGCCATAGCACCTACTGAATCAGTTATGAGCAACAAACTTCAAACTTCACTTATACGAGTTATTCATTAAACAAAATCTGATACTATGATAAATCATAATGTCTCTATAGAAAATACTTATGTTGTGTGCCCTATGTAAGACAAATATATACTTATGCCTATGTGTTAATCCCCAGTTCGAAATGGGCATTCATACAGTCACATATTTCAACCACAGAGCGGGTCTTTTAATAAAATAGTAAAAAAAAATTCTCCCGTTGCGACCGACTTCTATTACTCTACATTTTTTTCATTTTACTTCCCTAAATCCCGTGTTAAGGAACTTCAATCTACTAAAAGATTTAGAGGTCACTGACCAGCTGAATTAAAACCAACAAACAGAAAATTCCTACAAGTTTTGGGGTCCAACTAAATTAGTAAAATAGGCACTTAAATTAAGACAAAGCCATCCATTTGATCGGGTGGCACTTTAAGCCTAGTTTTGTAAGCGTAAAGTTTGTGAAGCCGAATTCCTGTCTCCTTGTGGTTTTATTTAAATTGCTATTTATAAGCTTGTGTTCTCGAAATAGACATAGTTGACAGGATACTTGACAATGCGCGGTTAACGCTATTAGCCCTTTTACACTAGCGGTTTAAACGGTTCCAATTAATTTGGGTATTTTATTTTTTACATTGGTAGATTTCTATATAAATTAGATTACGTTTTAAATCCAAAGTTAACATTGCACTTACTTTTAATGCAGAATTAGTTGCCAGTAATTGCTAGCATTTTTGAAATTTAAGATTATACAATATTAGGTTTTGGTAGAAGCATTGAGGTGATTAGTAAAAAATAAATACGTGCCTATTCCTGTAATGAAAGGAAAACAATAGGACTTATTAACACTTGCCATGGAAGTGACAAACACATTTTTAAGTGCCTTATAACACAGTGACATCTGAAATCAATTTTAAAATCCCACGTTTTGTGTGATAACATCGCGTCTTACAAGCGCAAGTGTGACAGTGTCGTATTATATTGAAAGCGATATTCTAATGGCATCGTGTAATTAAATTTGAATATAGTACTCCATTTGGGAGATATCTGTTGAATCTAGTAGTAATGGTCGGGGCAACGACCTTAAGGACCCAATACGGCATTAGTGATGATAGAGATACACTCTGAATTAACTACCGAAACTTGTCCAAAAGCTTTAAGCTTAAGGTTTTCGAATCGAATTTAAATACATTCAGGTTCGCAATTTTGCAGTTACCGAAACGGTTATAACTGAGATTGTAGATAATTATGTCTCAATAATACTTTGGTTCGGTATTTTGAATATTGTAGAATACCAAGTTTTAATAAAATATTATTACTTTAACCATAAACCGCATCGTTATACCTCATCGTATTTGATAATTGTTGTCGATTTCTCTACTTATACAAGATCTTCTTACATTACTAGCTAAACTAATAACAAACTTTAGTGGCTGTGTCAGTTGTTAGGTTAGGTTATCATAGCATATTTTTTAAAACATGATTTTCATTTGTTGGTAAGGTGGACAAATACGTCGTTTTTTGTCATTGATTTAAACGATGAAAAGTTAGAAGTCGTGGCCTTATATTATTATGATACATAATCATTCTGAGTAGAGATCTATCCCCCAGAGACTATAGATATAAATTAGACAGAGGGCTCATTACAAGGTTGGTTATTAATGTTTTGGAAATATTTGTGCTGCGTGGAAAAGCTTTAAATAGCTTTCTAATTACAACACCTTATATTTACCCGACTGCGCACG
>LGAG01000159.1:748329-767471 GCA_001278395.1 Lerema accius
TACTTCGAGAACACTTCCATATTCGCACTGTTTTCACAAAAACTTTTAAAACTCCTACATGCCGGTAACTTTGATTTTTTTGTTTAACTACTGAAATTTTCAATGGCGGTTTTCGGACACATATACTTGAAGAAACGAAACAAGTATTTTTAGACGAGAACTTTTACGTTTGTACTATCTTACACACCATAAGAATTTCGTAAATAAGCTATACGTATCGAGATATTAGACAGTGTTAGTCGTACCCCGGTGTCAGTCTTACCCCACCTTACCTTATAATATTTCTATACTTATACTTTAAAATATTATGTATAAAGCAGATCGTAACTATTACGTTATGAATTTTCATTTATTTGGGAAACAATAAAAAAATTGGCATTTATGGTTTAAACACCTCTTAAAAATAAAATATCGTATATTGCGTTTGTTCTTTTTCAAAAAACTCTGTATATATCGTGTATCCTATATGAATTCGTCGAATACATTGAGTAGCGAGCATCAATTAGAAGGAATTTAATTATGCAATAATGTAGTGCACGTGTTCATAGCCGCCACCGTACCATACACTATACAGTTTGAAGTATTCGTGTTTCGCTAGAGGTTTCTACTTACAAGCAAAGGCTTAGATCTCAGACCAAAAAGTATAGAGCCAGTCTTCAGAACAAAAAAGTATTATAAACAAAACTTTCCTTTCCTTTTGGCACGGATAAAAATAAGACTAAGACAGGATTAGGGTTGTAACAAATTTATTCTAAACGTAATTGGGTCTATAATACTTAATGAATGGCGACAACTGGGACAGCCTTGACGACTGGAGCATGATGGACAGTGGTGGAACTGCTGTGGGCAATGGCGGCGGGCGCGGTCTTGACCACTACTGGGGCGTGGACTATGGGAGCGTGGACTACTGGGGCAGCATGGACCACGGGGGCAGCGACAATGGGAGCGGCGTGAACGACTGGCACGGTCTTGACGACGACTGGCGCAGCGTGGACGACAGGAGAGCCATGGTTCACCACCTGGCTGCTCTTGGTGACGGTGGTCTTGGCGGAGACCACTGGGACGGCAGCGTGGACGATTGGGGCAGCGTGGACCACTGGGGTGGCGTGGACCACTGGTGTGGCGTGGACGGCTACCACGGGTTGGTGAGCCACGAGGAGACCAGGGGCGGCGGCGGCGCAAGCCAGGATAGCGGTGAAGACCACCTGGAAAAAATTATGACTAGGTTAGCGATTTTGAAAACATGTGATTGATGATAATTGATTTAAAATGTAAAAAAAAATTACAATCAATATAAACAGATAATTTTTTTCTTTTTATTTTCATAAAATGTAAAAAAAATCAATTCATTTTAAATTACTCGTTTTTAAGTCTTTATAAATATTCCAAAAATGCGTTACATTTTTATTTATTTTGGAAAAGATAATTTTTTTTTCTTTAATAAGTGCAACTCACAAAGCTCTGCATGATGATTTTTTGAAGAATTTGGTGGTTTCGTGAAGTGACTAGGTGAGGAGGTGGCCGAATTATCTAACGACTGCAGCCCCGGCTCTTGCTTATATACCGGCCCGCCTCGAAATGCGTACTTGAATTTCGTTATTATCCGATCTGTGAAACTGAGCTTACGGATGGATGTGGCATTATTTTTTTGTAGTACATTGGCAAATCACAGCCAGAGATTTAAGTCTTAAATTCAAATTTAAATCATTTATTTCGTCTTAGGAACCAACAAATCCTTTGTTTTTTGACAATGTTTATATCATTTAACCCTACACGAATATATAATAGAGCATTAACTTGTATTTCGAAATCTTATTGGAGCTTATAAATACGTGAAGACGATTATGAGACTGTTAAAAAGTAATGAGAATAATGTTAAACTCACCGAATAATGTTACAACTAAACGCTAATAAACTACGAGTAAAATCAAAGTTATCAGCAATAGATTTAAATTAACCAGTTTGCTGCAAAAATACTATCAGTCAATAGGTCATATATCATCCACATAGCAGATAATCATCTGTGGGATAAAAAATACAGTCAATTTCAATCATAGATGACAATGAAAATTAAAACGTTAAACTTGCAATAAAAAAATACAGTACAAAAAAAAATTAAGTACGCTCACTTATTAAAAACTACCGTATCCTCGGAGCTTTCACTATAGTTACAACTCTCTAAATACTGGTACAAGACCACAAGCGGACAGTAGGCTGATGCCAAGTTCATTCAGTCAAGTTAACCTCTTGTTACGTAACAATACGGTACGACCGCCTGTGTACGACATACTTGTATATCTCTGTCCTCTTGGACGAGGGGAAAACGGACGAAATTGAAGAAACATGTTTTGGATGTGACTTTTTAAGTGTTACAACTCGAAATGTTTTTAATTGCTGTCTAACGTGTGCTAAGGTTGTGCATGCTGTGCAATTTAGTAATAGAGTCAGTAAAAAAAATTGGATTAGTTAATAATATTTTGTACGTAGCTAATAATATAGCATCGTAATTGAACATTATTTTTGGTTACTGATATTTTTGTATTTTCCCAGCAAAACTTTATACCTACTTCTTAAGTCTTTGCGTTATTCAAAATCAACAAGTAACATCAGGTTGTCCGAAAGGGTATTTCGTTTTAAAAATAAAATAATTTATATAGTTTACAAATACAATATTGTCAACTATCTTTACAGTTAACTATTAACGTTTTAATTCAATATCATTGTCATACGACACCGTGATATGTTAATTGAAGCATTGATATTGTAGAATTGATGATGCAATAGTAAAAGGTTGTAACAAACCTTCACACACTCCCTTAATAATATTTCCTGGGTCATTTGATATACAGAATTAAAATATTTGGTACCATTAGTAACCTTCAACACTAATTCCTTGTTTAACTAGGAGTTAAAGCCACCAAAATAGTATTATTATAGACTTCCAAAAGTACCGGACAAGTGGAATTGTATTTATTTAAAATAGTTATTTTCTTGATTCGTCTAATGTAGTAGGTGTGCTTGTCTTTGTGTTATTAGAGGCACTTAAAATCCCGGTATCCCAGTGTTAGGATAATAATATGAAGGTTTATTTCTATGTTAAATAAAGTTTAAATACTAATTTCGTTTTAGGAACAAACAGTTCAGATAACAAGTTAAAACGGTTACATTTATATTACAACATGAATTACACAATTACGTAAGAAATAATTACGTAATAATTAATCTGTAGGTATTATCTTAAGACAAAGCCTAATGTCTCGATAGATAATTATTACGTAATCGTCGACACTGTATAAATCGTTTGGACTTTACAGGATTTGAATTGATAGTAACCATATATTTTACTGGCATCTTTCGAATATATTCTTTAACCATATTAGCGTGAACTTACATGAACAGGGTAATTTCACAAGCTGTCAATAATTTTTACACTTCGGAGTAAACGGTTATGAAGCGATACTTGCTTCCTTACACGGTGCTGTATAATTACAATTACACGCGAATATTGCCAATACATTATTTACTAAGATAAAATACTGTTAAAATCATTTATTAAAACAAGCAACTTGCACTGTATTTACTTGGGAAGAAATATAATTTTGAGTTGCTTACAAATAAAATTGAAATTTTATGTATTTTTTACTTTATATTCTGCAAAGATGATGAACTGTTACTATATAATTCTGACCAATGTGTAAAAGTTTAGGCTAGTTATTCCTAAGAAAAGCAATGAGTACTACCTTCTGTTTAAAAATCATTTAATATCCGTTCGAAATAGGATCGTAATTATAATAATCATTAGTTCTAGCATCCGCTGAGCTATGAATTTGTACAAATATGCACTTTAAACATTAATTAATGTATCTTTCAGTTTCCAGAATAAAAATTATAACGTACAAACTCACACACAATCTTTATATTCATGTAGAGTGAATAAATTGTCGGTGTTGTATGTTAATTGGTGTTATCTTTCACATTGATACCTTGATAAGTATTAAGTTGAAGTAATTTTAAATTTTAATCAGAAATTCCCTATTAAGTACTTCTTTATACAACGACGTCTATAATTAAATAAATTAAATCAAAAGCTTGTTTATATTACTGTCAAACTAAAATTTTGTAATTGTTGTTTTATAATTACTTAACCCTTATAATATAATACGTAAAAGGTTAACTTTGAACCCTTTTTTTAAATAATGCAGTTACGTACAACTGAGATTAGCACGTAAGATTATAGGCAGTACTATGGAGGGTAGAACTGTGGTTGTTGAGTGAATTTACCTATTATTTTGCTCGGGATGGCATATTAGACCATCAAGTGCATCGCTGATAAGTCTCCCTTGAGGTATCGTTTGGAATTATTCAACCTAGAAGCAACTTGCTGAGCTGCATAGACCATTCTTTTTATACTTTGATGCTAGTTCTTGGGCGTTCGATTACAATATTAGATAATCATTTGAATTTGTAACTCTTGATTTTCTGTACCTACCTATTTTTATTAAAGTGGGGTCTAAACTTGAACCGTTCATGTATTACCATGCATCAGAATACAACATCGAGTGCACTAGGTTTGAAGGTATCATCGAGCTCAGTCTAATTTATTCAAAGGCACTACAAAATGCATGATTGCGAATGAATACGGTGCAGTGGGAAACACAGCTGTTCCTTTTATCACACAACCTGATTGAGTTGTTCTATCGGACTGTACTATAGAAGTGAAGTATTTTTCCGTTTACATTTGATTTTTTTACAACGGTCTAACTGATGGTAAGTTTAAAACGTGAAATGTTTAAAAATTAAATTTAGTTGAAACTAGCCACTGCGTCCTTGAAAATAGGGTTTGAAATGTTTGATTAGTATAAATATTTTTGTGCCTTTCGTTGTGATGTAGTGAAAATAACAAAAGAGCTTATATTAGTAGGTCCTCAGTAGGTACTAGGTACTAATGTGATTAGTGGTAGATAGTTGTTACACGTTAGTCTGTGGTACATTATGTATTTATATCTGTATGATATAATTATGTTTCAGTAACAATCAACATTGGAGCAACGTGGCTAAGTATGGTTTAGACCTCCACGTGGCTAAGTACCGTCATCTATAAAAGAAAATTATGTTTGCTGTATGGTAGCCCCCCTTTAATATTAACAATTTTTTTTATTATTATTTCTGAAAGGTAGTAAGTATGTAATAGATATATTCTGTAGAATTTTTCAGCGTCTAGGTCTACCTGTTACCGTTATTAATATTGAGCAAAAAAAATATGTATATTGTTTGGAGACCCCCCTTAATATTTTATTTTTAGTATTGGTTGTTTTAACGGTAACGGAAATACAATAATTTGTGAAAAAATCGGTTTTCTAGCTATCACGGGTCACAAAATACAGCCTACTGACATACATACATACAGCAGACGCTTAATAATAAAGTTCCGATTTTAATTTTTAGGTACGGAACCTGAGATAAAAATGAGAACAAAACAGTCGAGAATTGTTTTCCAACAAATCTAGTTAACGACCAATCATCCGGGCGGGTTGTCAATATCATTAATGAAGGAATAGCTATTAGCGGGAGTTCCGCCGTGCTTTAAGTGGCGCAAATTGTTTAAGTTCCCGGCTCGGTCGAGATTTCCCGGAGAACTATGTTAAGTTGTTTAAATCTGGTAATCTAGGTAAAACAATTATGATAGACTACGAAATAGGAGGTAAGATAAACCGAAACACAAGGGTAGCAACTTAAACTTTATTTATAACAAACAAAACATCACAACATTAGATAAGTAATCAGTGCAGAGTGTACAACGGTAAATGATTGACAACGGGCACAGTTTCGTGAACAGTGGAACTGTGGTGAGAGACTGCGGAGTCTCCGGTGTAGGAGACCGGGGCGTGATACGTAGATACTACTGGGGCATGATAGGTCGATATCGCCGCGGTCGGGGCATGATAGGACACAAGCGGGGCGTGATAGGATACGACTGGGGCATGATAGGTTGACAACACCGGTGCGTGGACGACTGCAGTGCCGCCATGGTTAATGTTGAGATTACTCTTCGTGACGGTGCTTTTGGTTGGTACGTGAAGCATTTCGTGAAGCACTGGGGCGGTATTGATAACGTGGGTGCTTCCATGGTCTACTGCTTGGCTGCTCTTGGTGATGGTGGTCTTGGCGAGAGGAGCAGGCTGCAGGAGTTGAGTGGAGCCATGGTTTATTGACTGGCTGCTGGTGGCGAAGGTAGTCTTGATTGGAATGTGGTAATCCACATCCGAATAGTAGTAGCCAGGGGCGGCGAGGGTAGTTGCCAGAAAGGCGCTGAAGATTATCTGGAACAATGAAAAACGTTACAAAAATTATATAATTATATACTTTGATTTGTGAAAAAATAACTTTTTTTTAATATATGGCTTAGCAGGTAACTTTAGTTTTAGATACCTCGAATTTTTTAACAAAAAACGACAAAGTTAGCTGTCATCGGCTCATCGCCATAATGTAATTTTCCTAACCAGCGACTTTAACAGGACCTTATTTTCTTTTTAAACTGATACAAAATTTCATCTTATTTAGAAAAAAGTCCTATCCAAATGTTTCATGGAGACCTAGATGTATTAAATTAAATTAACCCAATAAAAAGTAAGAATCACGCATTGTTGCGAACTTACAATTTTTTGCATTGTGTAAGTTTGGGAGTGTGGTCCAACTGATGGGTAGTGGCCAGTGGGACCTTTTTATATACCGTTGCAAATTGTCGACCGCCCCACATTGCGAATTGTGACTGTACTTGAGAATTTATTTCTGAACGCTAGTTGGTGTTGCGTCAATATGTCTTATGGACTAAATTCTGAATTAAAGATGCTTTTTGAAGAATAGAAAGACCGTTTTTTAAGATGCAAATTTGAACGCTAATGAATTAATGTAATAGTAAAACTACAAGCTATTTTTATCTACAAGTACGAGTACAATTATGTGTAACAAGCACAAGTAATTGTTAAGATAAGTAAAATCAAGTGCTCCAAAAAGTTTCGCGTTTAGGATTTCTGCAGTAATTTTGCTAACGAATCTCTATTCATCCCAAAAATACCAGCACTTACTAATTATTACGAGAACATTTCTTTACCACGACAAAGATTTGGATTACGATGATGATAACGAGCGATCCAAATGGACATGTAACTCTTATAAATTGTACATTAAATTTTTTTGCACACTGTTTATACAAATCGTAATTATTTCAACAAATAAGTAGGTAGGTAACAAAATAGCAGTACTTAAAATTGCAGTAATAATTGATCGTTAAGCCTTGACTTGAGACATACCGACTGTCAACTCTTTTGATAGAGTCGATTTGTTTTGCATAATCGGTCTAATTAACTAATCGTCTGAAGAGGCCCAATTTTCGGGCACAAGTTACACTATGTCAAGGTTAGTGGGTTTGCTCCCGATACTTATCTGATCTGGAATACCTCAAAATCAAATAGAAAAAATGAATGACATATCATAAAGATTATGATAATCTTCAAACAAGTTATGCTGAGAGGTATTAACTTGCGGTGCATGTGCAATGTGTATGTCTATTTCTTTAGCATGTTCTATAACCCAAACTGCTTGATGGATTTCAACTTAAGACATGTCATTAGATTCGTCTCCATTGTAAGAGAAGAAAGTTCTATATTTTTATAATGATGCTCCTAGCCCATAACGGCGAGCTGAATCAGCAAATTGAATAATAAGAAGGCTTTAAACTACTGTTTTACATTTATCAACTCTTGCAGTTATAAGTCAGGTTTTTTTTAAGTTAATTACTTGGTGTACAAATCAAGTGAATTGAGATTGATTAGATCAGATTTCGTGAATGATTTCGCCTGTCAAGAATTTAATAATCCTATGTGGATTAATGTCTGCTTTTTTATTATTTTATGGACTCTCAAATCGTATGTCAAAACATTCTGTTGTTATTAGTCCACTTCTTGTTCGCTAACTTGCTAGCAAGTTTCGTTACATAACTTTCATCGTTTAGAACTATTCAACTCTCGTTAATATCAGTACGACCTTTGACTGTTTTTGATTCGGATCTTATTAGTGTTTGTGAAGAATCTCAAAATTAGATAAAACCTTCTTATTGTTATATTATCTATCTGTGACGTCATATCTATAATTTATGTTATTTACGAAATAAAAACGTTTTAATTTAATCTTCAATACTGCCGGAATCTCACTACATTCCTCCTAAAGGCAATAAATTCTTTGTCAAACGTGTCAAAGAGTAAAGTTAAAATATCTACATGATTAATATGCTTTTTGAATTAAAATTGTAAATTGAATGTCTATCAATGATAGGCCTAGCCGGTGATTCAGTATTAAAAATATGTACTTCAAGGGACCAGCCAAATGATTAGAGTTGTTGAAACACCGCCATGACAATAGTGGTTCTATATGGTGAACCTTTAATAAATATACTTACATGAAGATTGAAGGTCGGGCATGCTTGATGTGGAAGTATGTGTCAAAACAACATCTGCTCGGTCTTCTAGAACTTGTATAAAGACTTTTTTCTTAATATGATACTGAAATTCGAACAGTTTATAAAAGAATAACTTCACAAACAAAATTCGTAATCAATTTCGACAAGCAATTAGCTGACAATGGAGTTATGAACAAAGCACACAGTGACGTTGCCTGAACATGGACACCCGTAGTGAGGCGAGGGATTTGAAAAGAAAGCGCAAGTCATGCTTGCCACACTGATCCAGTGATAAGGTAATATTGCAACATTCACGCAGCATTTAAAGAACAATTTACCTTCTAAGAACGAGCCTAAAGTATTGTTACTCAGATATGGAAATGCCGTGGAGAAACATCCAATTTTGGAGGCCCATATGGCCGTGGTAATCGTGGCTCATTAGAGTTTCTTGGGTCCTGGGTTCGATTGCCAGAGAGGCTTAAGAATGTTAATTTCTGCTGTTGGTCTGGAATTCAAAGTTGGGGCGGGGCTATGAGTGTGTAGTGTTGTTTATGATAATTTTTATCCGAGTATTTTTTCTTATTAGGCTTCAATAGATCAAAATTGGCCATAAGTGCTTTTGCAATAACCCCTGTATCGATTTAATATGACAATATTAATATTATATTTCGTTTGTATTAATATTTTCAAAAGCGGTACAATTGTAAAAAAACAATCCTGTATTTTCATTCCATAAATAATACTTCATTTAAAGTACTGTTAAATACAAGAACTTCATAAATATTTAATAAGATTGCGTATAGTTTACACATAAGTAAATAAAACACTTTACCTACTTGAAATTCAAAAATCTTCGAAAAAACCGGTATAGGAATAAAAACAGATAATAAATAAATGGATGTAGTGAATTATGGTCGGTTGGCGTGTTTTTAATAAAGAATAATGTTTCAACTGTTGGATAAGTATTAACTTATTGCATCGATTTAGCAACCGTATTGGCGTTGTGGTTATGGTATCATGGCAATTGGCGAGAGGCCCGCGGCGTGGCTCGTATCTGATAAGTTTCATTGTTCTGTGTCGTAACATCATTTACTAAATACTTCGTTGTCAAAAGTGAAAACAGTCATTCTGATGTAAACTGCATATCAAACATACATGATAATGAAAAAACGATAGATTCGTTCGATATCTTTATTTATACACATATTTATTACGCTTAAGTTTAGCTTCTGTATTTCTTCTCCGTGTAAACGTGTTCACTTTACTAAATGTCAAAATCATGTGTGCACTATTATTAAAAAAGGATTCATGTATTAATAAACTGATTTCATATATAAAATTCCATACCTCACAGACCTGAATCATAATTTACTTTCTTCAAGTTAAATAATTCTTTGTCAAAAGCTTTCTAAAAAGATGGAAATAAAGCCTTCGATTTAAATTCTATTATTTTAAAGTGATTTGTCTTTAAGCGCCTACGAAGTTAAGCGTCATTATAAAAACATAAAACAAATACTCACTAATGGATATTTTAAGACTCGAGTCTCCTAATTGCTAATTACTGCGACAATTTCTTACACAAAGGTAATATTTTTGCCTCTAAATTGTATTGTAAATTTTCGATAACTCGTATTATTACTTTGTAGACAAAAAATATTTGAAAAACTGTCGGACTTTTAAGGTGACAGTTTCTTACTATAACAAAAATTAAGAAACTTGAATATTTTTTCAAATTCTCAAAACATGCAATCTATTAACGAGATGGAATTAATAACATTTTTTATTGTCTGATTGTCAGTCTGACCGAGCTATAAATACTATTCAAGGGTCAATTATTAGTTCAGGTCAAGATAACCAAATACACGTGTGTCGAAGAGTTTATGAAATTGAGCAGAACACGCTCTGCCCCGGACGTTGCTCAACTAACAGTAAAACATGAGGTAATTTTGAGTGCTTCATGTAAACTTGATAAATCGATTAGTGAACAGTGAGCAGGGACATCAGTCTATTAAGCTGACAGACCAAACGTTCTGATGCACCCTTTAAAACCTATTCAATTATTTGACAAATAATTTTTGGATCGCAATTAGATCGTGTTAGACATTACAAATCTTGAATTCGTACATGCTTACATTATCTTTGATAAGGGGTAGAAAAGACTCTTTATCTATCAATGCGTGGACGTATATAGATTAGAGTTCCATGTGGGTTAATGTTTTCCTACTGATGTTATAAATGTGAAAATTTGTAAAGATGTTTAAATATTTGGATGTTTGTAAATCCTTCACGCTCTAACCGTTAATAAATCCAATATTTTTTAACTACTTTTCTACTGGCGAAGCCGCGGGTGTCGCCTAGTAGTACAAAAATGTTTAGTAGTAAAAAAACGTGAAAATGTCAATACAACAGCATCGTGGAATAAAAAATAATATCAGTGTAAACTATAAATAAATACGCCAAGATAATGTTTCGAGTTTAAAATAAATATCGCCGTAATATCAATTGTTAATAAGTTCGTGTCGTAAATTGCACATTACAGTCAGTAGGGGCGTTTTTATTATTAATAATATTAATTTTCGATATGCTGTCGATGTTTAACAAGTCATCGGGACAGCTGCTAGTTAATGATTTCGTTTCGAATGACCCGCGAATGACCTTCTCGCTTACGACATCGAAAACAACCATATTCAATTAACCTACCGCGGTGCTTCTTAAGGGAATACTCTCAGAAAAATGATACAAAGAAAATTATAATATTAATTGCTTTTATGATTTAACAATTTTTAAAATTTTTAAATACTGTTGATAGTATTAAATATTAACAATTATGTTAATTCCAATACTATCCGGTAATACCTATTATTTATCAGAAACAAGATTTTTTTTAAATCTTTAATTTCAAAAAATTACGAAGATTTTCAAAAACACAAAATCTACGGTAATGTAATTGCTGATTGTGAACCAAAACAAACAGATTCTTTTGTATAAAAATTAGTTTTACCCAACTTTCTCATGATTAAGTGAAAAAATTTCGTTCTAGTCTCTGAGCGAGTAAGGACCTTAATTTTAAACATCCATTAGCAAGTCACTCCAGTAACCAGTCTTATGACGTATTTGCAGTTCCTGAAAGCCGTATTGTGATGTAATAAGAGCTAATTTTCCCTGGCTACAATATATTTAAGTTTGAAGGATCTTTAGGCTTCATCTGATAAGCATTTTGGCATTAATCGTGTTATTATTCGCACTTGAAAATAATTAACTTCTCAGATATAGGACAGTTGATATGTGGGTGAGTTGTCGTATATTATCTTATACATCTGTATATTTTCGTATATTTTGATGACCCAGTGTTGGTAAAGACCTCTTGTGACTTTTCAACTTGTCAAAAAATATAATTATGATTAAGTTCCATTAAATTAAATTATAATTTAAGTGTTAAAAGGGTTCGCTGCGACCTTCGGAAGTGGCATTTATTCGCAATTTGGCAACCGGTCTGACATTGTCGTTATCATTAGCTTGAGGCGATGATAAATTATCAGTTAAGATGATTTAGCAGACGATTTGCCACATATTTCGTCTCTTATAGTTTTGTTAATTCCTCAGTTTTTTACCGGTACAACTTCCGAACTTTAACTTACCTACCTTACCTTACGTACCTTTAGCAAATTTTCGTCCCATGAGACAACTTTTGCTTTTAACGTTTAAGTAGTTAGCTAATTTTTAATAGAGCAAATTTTTAATACTTAGCTAGTCCTTTGATGTATCTCGACACCAGCACTATCACTCAGAGATCGGAAAACCCATTAATAAAGGATAACCGATATAAACGGTTAACATGTTGATCTGTTAACCTATTAAAACGGTTAACTTGTTAATCTATTAACCTGTTCAAACGGTTAACCTGTTTACCTGTTAAAATCGTAACGTAATGATTCTGTTAACAGGTTTAAAATGTTACTGCATGGTACCTAAACGTATGGGTTAACCGTTACTTTGAAGGAATTAGTAATTACTGTTAACCTCGGTTTTTCGGTTATTAACCAGAATGAATGAGATAGAATATTAAGAGAGAGTGGGAGGAAACCGATGTGCCGCCGACTTCACTGGATTATATCAATAATATTCAACCGTGCTTGACCGACACGTTAAGTTATCGAATACCTAATAGGAATTAATAAAAATAAAATTATAATTAAAAAAAACTAGAAGTCGCCGGCGGCTCCGCCCGCGTAATTTTCCAGTTTCTAGAATATTTTTTTTTGCTGATTCTCTCCTATTCATCTTAGCATGATGTTATGTAGCCTATAAGCTTCCTCGATAAATGGACTATCTTACACTAAAAGAATTTTTCAAATCGGTCCAGTAGTTCCTGAGATTAGCGCGTTCAAACAAACAAACAAACTCTTCAGCTTTATATATTAGTATGGATAGTCGTAATATGAATGAAATAAATTAATATTTGCGTGGCTCGCGCGATGCGACGTTGTTTGGCTCGCGCGATGCGACGATGTTTAGATCGTCGCTTGTCGCTCGGTCGACCTCGTGCTCCGCTATTTTGAACCGTAAATGCAGAAACCGTTTTTAATTTAGTTAGGGTTAACCGAAATGAGTACCTTAACATATTGTTTCTGTTAACACATTTCATTCTGTTAACAAGTCATTTAGGTTAATCGATTGATGAAAATACAGAATTGTTCGGTAACCCTTTTAACCTGTTAACCCTTTTAACAGGGGGTTAATAACCGATAGATTTCGATTATTAACCTTACCGAAAAGAACTCTGCTATCACTATCTACCAGAACTTGTGGCTCTAAACTATACTCGGTCGTGCTAAAATACATCAAAATCTTTTTATTGAAACCAGATCAGCCGTTTTGGAGGAGATTAATAACAATTACTAGGATTGAAGATTACACAAGCAATTTAACATTTTAATAGTGTTCATTGAACTTAAGTAGGTACCTACATTAAAAAGTTTGTTAAAATGGCGTTTTAGATTTAGTTATAATGCGCCGGAAGCAAGGTTATGTAATCAAGAGAAAAAAGCTAAATATTAGTGTTCAACTGTTGGGAATATTTCGCATATGCGAGTGATATCAAGCTGTTGAAACATGTCGATTTATTATAGCGAGTCACGTGAATGCTCGTAAGGAACGTGTATGGCGCCGGCGATGTTACTAATATGCTTATTATCTCGTTAGCGTCTGTCATTGTCATTTTTGGAGTTAAGACTGGTTGAGTAACATCTTTCAGCTCGCGACGGTGAAGGTAATGTAGGGTTCCATTTGTTTTTACCTGGTGTAGCAATGGTTCCATCAGATATTACTGACTTAGTGTTTTCCTATTACCTAGTGTTGCTCTATATACGATCTATGCGAAGGATCTATCGGCCTTAACGATTACCTTTCTACCCAGGCATAGGCTCGGGAAAACTATGACCCACCGGTGGGATGTAGTTCCCGCTGGTTGAGCAGGGAAAATTATAACATACAATAAAGAAGCTGAGATTTATTACGCAGCCGATAAACGAATCACGATTTGGCGACGTACAGTACGAGACCCAGCCCGTCACTACATCTTTCTGCCTTGTCCATTTTTAAGAGGAATCTCATTAATTAAGCCACTAACAAGCACGGTACGTGATGATAGCCGAGATAATCAATTTGCGACATAAGGTTGAAGGTGGCCATGTCAAAACAAGTAGCTGAAGTTGGCTTATCAGAAAATAAATTGCTGGATTGCACATTCCATTACTTGTTGTGGCCAAAAATAGAGTCAGGTTTGTAATAAAGTCCTTTATAAAAATTAATTGTTGCATTGTTCATTGAAATGTACCTAAGCATGACTGAAATAAGGCTAACAATCGCCCGCGGCACCACTCGCGTAATTTTTCCATTTTCGCAATATTTTTTATTGCTGCCTCTCTCCTATTCATCTTAGCGTGATGTTATATAGCCTATAACCATCCTCGATGAATGGACTATCTTACACTCAAATAATCTTTCAGATAGGTTTATATTATTGGTGTAGAAGTATTGAATAGTATAGATTGTGTTTTAGTTACTGTCTTTATATAAATTTCTCCTAGGTCTCTGCGCTCGGAAGATTATAGTCAATAACAAGGAAGTTGATGGTAAACGATCAAACCTGCTTGACAAACTTACTTTGTGAAACTCCTCAAACTTCCTCATCAAATATTATGTAAAATTTGACATCCAATCGTCTACGCGCTACATTACTGACAGGTTTATATTTGTGCAAGTTCAATAAAGTAATTTGCTAGTCTGCATTTTTTCACAATTTTTCCTGTTACCTTACTTTTACTCTTTATTATTACCAAGTATGGAGACTAATTGTGTTTAATTAGTAATTACCATACCCAATTACCGGTTCAGGCGCCGACGCACTATATGAGGCGTTCGACCTCACTACATGTACTTCAATAGGAAAAGTAGATCACATAGCGGACACTAGATATAAACAAACCTTAAAAATTTCGTCCAGTAATAACAACCTTATGACAAGGTGTTAAAGTTCTATTTATTTTGAATGTTGTTTTCAACTTGGACTTAATTATAATGATGTCATTATGTCAATGTCGTTGTGAAAGGAAGCGTTCAGAGATTGATTCTGGCATTTCTTTCAACAGTCTTAAGAACCGCTAAGTAAACAATTTATAAATTACGAAAAGTTGCTTATAAATCGTTATATTTTGCCAAACAAATATTGTATTTTACCTGTTTATTTAGCTCTCATTTTGATTTAGATTTAGACAGGATTATAAAGAAGGATTTTAAGGAATTCAAAAATGGGAAATTAAGAAAACAAAATAACACAAGTGACATGACAAAACTTGAGGCAAGGTAGGTACTCCCGGAAAAATGAATGTTACCGATAATAAGATCGGTAGACACCTTTTCCTATTGACAAACTTATCGTATTTTCAGTCTCCCCTACTGGCTAGGTCAAGGGTTTCCAAAGTGTTTACTGCGGCGCCCTAGTAGCAATAGAGGTCGTTACCCCTAAGTATCAATGTGTACAAATTAAACAAATTAACGATATCCTCAACTCATGAGATGTTACGGTGCCAAGACATATTGTAAAACTTCTAAATACTCACGGCTCGGTCTGATAAAGGTTGAGAACCGTAGGTAATGCTAGAAAGTTATACCGTCAACTTTATACATATATCTCGATTTCTTATCATTAATTACCAACGACTGAAACAGTATTAATATTAACGCCTATTTTGTTTCTCGTCAAACTAGGTCACTGAAATTATAATTTGTTGTTGAATATTTTAATAACCCGATTGGTAAAGTAAAATTTCATTTCGTATTTATTTGTGAATAAATAGTGCTATGTGAAATTAATATCGAGATCTTACTTCGACGGCTTTAAGAAAGACTTCGTCGTATTACTATTAATAGCATCTGAGCCCAAAAATTTTCATTATTTTTTATTATTTTATTTTCTTCCCTTCTTATTGTTCTAAAAATATGTATATTGTCCTACTTTTATGAATGAATATTGAAGGACTTCTGTTTACTCTATTTTTTCTTTGCCAGGTTAGGTTGCTGGAGTGCGAGTCGTACTAATGGACGAACGGTTCCGTACCATAATTTATAAAAGAAAATTATGTTTGTTGTATGGTTTAATATTTACGTTTCATGCTTACTTTATTTTACCTGTTACCGATATTAATATGGAGAGAAAAAATACGAAAAAATACACATTTATTCTATGGGGATCCCCCTTAATATATTTTTTACTTTTAGTATTTGTTGTTATAGCTTTATAGCTATCACGGTTTACAAGATACAGCCTGGTGACAGACAGACAGCGGAGGCTTAGTAATAGGGTTCCTTTTTCACCTTTTTGGTACGGAACCCTCAAAATCAATAAGTAGTGTGGGTGTAGGTATTTAACCCACGTAGCTTAACCAGCCGACCATATCAACGTCTGGCCTAGCTGGAGGCGGTTTATTTTACTTGTTAAATAAACCAAAAACTATTCCTTGATTTATATTAGGTATTATAACCTAAAAAATATTTTTGTTTATAATTCTGACTAAACTTCGGAGGATGTTTCCACGAATTAATATCAATGAACGAAATGTAAACGATGTAAAAGGAAAGCTATTTTGTAGTTGATTATTTATGATCTGGAAATTAATAATTATTTAGTAAAAGGCAACTGTAGGAAACCTAAATAGATGAGAGTATTACAATATTTTTAGAATGGGAGTAAGTAAACTGCGTAGTATTTAGGTCTACCCTTCAAATGTGACAGGAGAAGTCGAGGGTAGTAATAGGCTAGAAATGTTCAAAAGTTAAATGTCAAAGTCTAAATAAGTACTAAGTGTAAATATAATAAGTGTAAGCTCAAATTATACATTAAATTTAGCTTCCTACAGGTCTTCTCCATGTAAACTTTTACCATGCCAAATCTCAAACTCCTACGTTCCTAAAATATAATGAATATTGTACCGAACGAACTATTCACGTTCTAAATATACCGACGCTATAGGAGAATATGTTTTGCAAATTAGAGATATTATAACCTGAGCGGAATTGTTTTTCAAATAATTTCAAACACCATGCCTGAACTTGATAGTATAATTTTGCATTCAGTCTTAGTAACTTTCGCATCCTCAGAAATATTTATATAAGTGCAGTTGCCACAATCCTTTTTTGGTTTTAATCGTTGCAAATTTCGAAAAAATGTTAACACGACACTCCTTGTCGCAGCAGGCCGCGAGGCGTCATTTAAATTGAATGATTATACGATTTAAAATGTCAATGTAAGGATATTTATTGTCTGTTGTTTAGGGTTCCATGAGTACTTCCAACTTAATCACCGTTCATATTGAGCTGGATGTTGAAAAGACTTAAGTGGATTACACATTTCGTTCGATTTGTATCACAGAAACCAGTATTTTTTTCCGAACACGAAATTAACGTTTTTTCAAATGTATGTTCCATGTCTAAATAAAAATAAGGTGAAGAATAAATAATAATTTAATGTTAAGACAAATTTCAGTTTACTTCTAAATATTTTTTTAAATGAATAAAATGGATAAAAGTAGTGATAAGATTGTTTACTTTTTCAATCATGGTCGTTGAAACGGAGTAGGTATAGGTGCATTATTTTTATTTTAACTTATATTTGTCAAGAATCTATTCAAAGATAAAATTCTGCAGCAGTTTATTAGACTTTCTGAGGTGTTTTGCACCAATCGCGTAACAAAATACTAGTAATACTGCCGAACCATCGATTTTAAAGGTGTTCTTACCTCGATTTCAAAAGCCCGAACGTAATTTATGCGGCATTCTCAAGATTTATAATCCCCGGGGCTATGTTAATCAAGCTCAAAGACGAATCCAGCGGTTGTTTCAATCCTGGTCAAATATTGAGCAGATAAACGATATTATTGTTATTACGTTAACCCGTTGTCACTTAACTTCACGATAACAGAATCCTAATAACTGTTGCTACTAACGCCTAAATCAATTGCTATTACATTAATTGCTTATTTAAACTTTAGCGTTTCCGTGCTTATAAATATCGCGTAAAAATATTATACAAAACCGTCTCTTAAGAATATTTTTTTAGAGTTATTTTATTCTTCCATATTTTTTTTCATGCCTCACGGTTACTCTTTACAATTCATAAGGAACTCAATATTTTATCAACGACGTAAAATTCGCCAGTTTGCTATTGTGCTATTAGAAAGAGAAAATTAAAGTGAGTACCTAAAAAGTATTTAATGATAAAAGTCCATTCAAATCTCGAATGGTTTACAAGAAATATTTTTATTACTACGCAGTTGGTCGACGTTAAACAGACAATAATTATAATTTAAGGGATTGTATAATATTATCCCGACGAGGGTTAATTATGTAAACTGAGATAAGTTTACGTCATTAAAATTTTCTTTATCTAAGATTTATTTTATGATCTAACAGCGCTACAAAAAGGGTAAAGGGTCGTGCGTATTGTATGTATGTTTGTACATAAGTATATGTAGGTTTGTGAATTCTGTGCCTCGATCTAAAATCCTGTTTGATGGATTGTAGGAAATGAGTTGATATCATTGGATTTTTATTCATTATTATCGGAGCTTCTCCTCCAAAAAGTGTTTAGCGTTCACGATTTTCGTTTCTGATCGTATACTTTTAAAATATAAGAAAATTACTGAATTGAAAATAGCATAGTATGTTTACTTTTATTTTCGGGTTCCTTTTTACTTTTTCTTTTCTTATCAGTTAATGCTTCACCACGGTCCCACCTAATGGCAAATGGTGACGTAGTATAAAAATAGGTGCGTATTAACTTAGAGGAAGCTCATTCACTCTTGCCAAAAAAAGATACTGAACTAATATCTTTTAGAAGAGATAATGGGGAACTGATAAAGTGTACTAAAAACGTAACCCACCTGCGTGATGTCTGATAAAAATAGTCTATCACCTATTTTCACTTGATGTAATTTGGAAGGCATCACAGGTAAGGCAGGTGACGTGATAAATGGATGTCCTATCGTTAGACTTGGATGGACAGAACAAGGTCGATGACATCCAAATCGACCCCTCCTACGTAAGTTGTTGTAAGCCACAAAAATGACATTTTGCGATTTTACTGAAAATAGTCCTGATTTGCATTACTTCATGCATTCAAAGTGAAAAA
>LGAG01000159.1:767625-780261 GCA_001278395.1 Lerema accius
CAGGTCGTTGACCGATATTAATGAATTGGAGAATAGAATACCTATACACGATTGTGATTCAAAGCTACGGGGAAAATTAGTCAGTTGTCAAATGAACGTAAAATCCAATATTAAATCAATAAGACTATGTAAATGGGAAATTAATTCTGATGCTTGTTTCTGACTAATATTTAAATGAAAATATCAAATGCAGAGACTCCAAAAAAAGAATAGACGGAGCCATCCAGCCGAAAAATGACGAGCGTAAAAATAGAGCCGCTCAAACATATGAAGCCCACCACTCGGTAGTATACGAGCGTGTGACAGATTTTTGGTCGTCACTTATAATAATATTTTTTTTTCAAGTGACAGAACAATGACTGGCAGGGGAGTTAGTTAAACATTTCATACGAAATTATTATTCATGACTCAATCACTAAAGCATTACTTAAGACAATATATTACTTAAACATTACCTAGAGGTTCTCCCACTTAAACATTTAGTTCAGTCAATCATAATTAGTTATTACTCTCGTGGGATATCATTGACTACATGCAATTTGAATTAACTAGATAATTGCTGTTCAAATATAACCTTGTTGTCAGTATTAGATTTGCAATAAAAACAACTAGGTATAGTTACCTTACATACTGTTACAGTAATAATTTCATAACAGATCCATTCAATATTAATTCAAGGAAAGTTTAACTAGGTTTAGATATATTTGGATCATTATTTATGTTCAATAGAGAAATTAAATATTATTTATGTATGTATTTAATTAATTATGTATATCTTTTACATTTTTATTAATACCATCGCATTTATATTGTTAGTATAGTTAATAATCATGGATCAATTTTCGGAAGTATCTACATTCTAATTTTAGGTATTTTGTGTATTTATTCTTCCATGTTGCGCCATCCACAAAAAGATCCCTGATTTTTTTTTCAATAATATAATTAAGCAGACGACAATAAAAAGTAAAAATCTGTAATTCATACTGATTATTATCTTCCTTCCAAATTTAAAAACATCAAAGAGATAGAATGAGATAATACTCCCTTATTTGGGTGTAATGGTCCGTAGACAGATCACCGCCACTAGATTGTGACCAAATGACTCAGAACAATTTATTCTGTCTACAATCTAATCCCCGGAAAACAACGTTATTAGAAGATGCAAATTTGAACCAATTATGGAAATTATGTTTTTTAATAGAAACCAACTCTTACATTCTGAAGACGAAATTCTTGGTTAAAATTTTGGTTGCATTAAATAGTACTTTATCAGAGTGGTGTTTTGGTAATACTCTTCAATTCTGATTATAATTGAACAATATTAAGTTAAAAGTTAGGTACTTGTAATTGAAAGTTTTAACTAAGTTAACAAATGGAAGATTAAAATAAAAAAAAACCCAGTTGCAAGTTAAACACTTGGGCCATCGCGACTACTATTCAGCTGTTTATTGCTGACCAGCACGTGTTTACTGATACAATTACAAACTTTCAAAGTCACCTTCATTTACAGCCAAGTGCACAAATGGCTCATTAGATTACTCTCGACATCACGTTGGTAGAAATAATTGAGATAACCTTGAAATACTAGTTGTCGAAACAGCAATTAGCCGCCGAGGACGATCAAAGCCTTGCGGTCGGACAACTCAAACAACGACTGAGCTGAAATTCCAAACTCGAAACGACGTCCCCAATTCCCACTATCGAATAAGCAACAACTTAACCCATTAGGATAACTAACTGACCTACGTTTCAAATTAACGACTTTATATATTTATAAATATTTACTGCTTGGTTCTGATTTATTTTTACAGTCAACAGATTCTTCAGATATTAATGATTGTTCTATTGTTACAGATTCCTCGCAATTTGGTGGCCACTGAAGTGTCAGATCACCAAGCGACGAGCTCGGCTGATGATCGTCCTCATCTGGATCTTCGCCATCGTCGTCACAACTCCCTGGGTCTTCTTCTTCGATTTGGTCGTCGTGTTTGAAGAGAGTCCACACGTTCATCTGTGTGTCGATGTCTGGCCGAACCCTATCAGTGAGATGCTCTTCTTCGTCATCGGTAACCTCATCTTCTGCTACATCCTACCCATGGTTCTCATCACTATGTGCTACATTCTCATCTGGATCAAAGTGTGGAGAAGGTCCATCCCTACTGATACTCAAGACGCGCAAATGGAAAGAATGCAACAGAAATCCAAAGTCAAGGTCGTTAAGATGTTAGTAGCTGTTGTTATTCTATTTGTCCTTTCCTGGTTCCCATTGTACTTAATATTTGCCAGAATTAAACTCGGTGGTCCAATCCAGAAGTGGGAGGGGGAGATTTTGCCACTCGTAACCCCTGTTGCTCAATGGTTGGGTGCTTCGAATTCCTGCATCAATCCTATCTTGTACGCATTCTTTAATAAGAAGTACAGGAAAGGTTTCGTTGCCATAATAAAGAGTAGAAAATGCTGCGGCAGATTGCGTTACTACGAGACAATCGCTCTCCAATCATCCAGTACCTCGACGCGGAAGTCCTGGCATTACAACAATAACAACCCCTCCATCACACGAAGGTCCCCTCCCGTTGATAAGAACGCTGTGTCTTTCATTTTCAATCATACGGGAGTTTAAATGTTATTCTGGCTGACATTGGAACTAGTTCTCTTTGAAGCCAAAAGGCGCAGCGTCCGGTTCATAAGAGAAGCCGACGACGCGTTTCACCATATCGAAGAATACGAAGTTTTCTATGCTTGTTGTATGTTTTTATGTTTGACAGTTTGATGTTGTCTTGTGCGGGAACCAAGTTTGCAACGTTTGTGACTAATAAATTAGATGTAATGTTAACATAATCAGCGACATACGAGAGTAAGGACAGTTAAGGTCGACTTTTATACGTAAAACGGTAAATATTTTTACACAGATTGTAATACAAAATAGTGGTCAGGAAACGCACAGTGAGCCCAGATTTTTATAGAATTAATATTTTTTTACGAATACGACGAGAGGAGTCAAGGTTTTTTTATTGATACTTCAATAACGTCTTTTTTAATCCAGCTTCGACACTTCTGTAAATAATACTTTGTACTCGTTTTTAATACTCACATGCGTTAGCTTTCTCATAGATTTTTTATACAAAAACAAAAAAAAATCTAGTGGCCATTTTAAAAGTTCCAGAACCAATCGTTACAATTCTTATATTTTTAAATTGACAGGTTATATCATAATCGAAGCAATACCATATTATTCATGCGATTAATACTCGTAGCATATTTATGAGTATAATATTGTCATTGTTGTTAATTTTGGTCACTGCAAAAAAAACAGATTTATATTATTAAAACATAGGAAAACGTTAAAACAGTACAAAGAAATATCACATATTATTCTTTATAAGCTTTTTAAATTTTTAATACCCAACTAGTAGTTTTATAAAACATTTCTAGAGTTGTTTTGTTAATATTTATCATAATTAAGATTAACTTATTAAATAGATGGATTCTTCTTAGAATCTAGAATATTACTTAGCAATAGAAGATTTATACATTTTTCTTGTTTATTTATGTTATAAATCATGATAATATTTATACAAATATTCCTCTTTTTAGAAATAAATGAAATCTTTATGAAAGCCAACCGATAAATTAATTATAATAATAAAATTTAATAGACCAGGAATTATCACATGAATTAATGAATGAATTATTTTTTACAAATGCTTTTTAAATTCAGTTTTGCCTTAAGTATGCAAAGATAACTAAGCAAAATGTCACATTTAAGTTATTATCTCAGAGTGTTTTAATCTGTCTTTTACATCACTGTTCCTTCTATAATAATATCGTTAATGTCTTTTTTGTCTAATTACTTTCCTCTTATATTTTAAGTATTGTTATAAGGAAAATTGATAATAATTAATAAACTTAGATAGTTATTGCTGAAATAGAATAATGTTTATGTATTAAAAATCTTTGAAAATACATTTTTAACATATGTATTGTAACAATACAATACACATGAGTGAAAATGAGTCACAAGACTCATTTTTATTTTCATTGCAAAAACTTAGATGGTATCTAATCTGTGTTTTTATACAACATTTTACGTAGAAAAAATATGTTTAACATAATTAAATGTAATTTTTCAAAGATTTTTATTACAGTGGCCTGCGGGATTCGGGCCTCTAGCCGCTTAGAATGCACAAAAATGTAACGAATAAATATAATTAAAACGCCCAAATTTTTTGAGAGCGCTATGTGTAAGTTATATTAATATTGTAATTTGTAAGTTACTCAAAATATTACTTATAATGGAATAAAAAATAAGATAATCCTAACAATAATAGGTGTAGATACGTTTGTGCACTATAACTGCACGTAGTAATGATAAAAGTATAGATATTGAAATTTTAAAAACGAAAACGAATGGTATTTTTCTACGGTGTAACGAATGAAATGAGACAGTAATTTGACGGAGTTTTTAATTCGGTTACATGAAATAATTATTTTTCATTTAATTTAATAAAAACAAATCCGCAATTGAAGACACAGAGCATTTTCAGTGTTAATTAATGTAATTTAAGGTTTAAATATTTTTCTAATGTTGCACACAAAAAGCTACTTGCGATTTAGAACATTCTCATTGAGAAGCTTATGGTTAGATATTGATCACTTTTCATTTGAACTCAGACGCAATATTTTTTTTGGACGGTCTGTTCATATTTTTAGTGATCCTAGTAGAGCAATTATGAAGCTTTTCTCTCAGTACCTAAAGTTTCCACTACGGCACACTGTTTGTGCTTCTTCATAGTATGATTGTCTCCTTCAATAACTTTGTTAGCTTAACTGATATCGAGAGTCAGCACTATCTCGTAGATACAAAGAATGTAGACACGAGACAGTCAAATACAATTAATGAAATAATCAGCCTTATTACCCACGAATACAGATTCATGTCTGTGATTCTTACTATTATAAACATTCAAATTTTGTTATAAAACAGCGTGAATTTGTTCAGATGATTGCGATATAAATTGAGAATTGTATCGATGTATTTCAAATTTTTAGCAATCTGCAGTCACTGAACGCTATCTGTGAAAAGGTTTATTTAACGTATCAAGACAAAGTCGAAGCTTGCAAGACTGATACTCTAAAATACATATAAAATCCTTCTAAAGGAAACGTTCGTGTGATAGAAATGAAATTGAATTTAAATTTGGCTATTTTTGGAAGCTTAAAGCTAACCTGTATTAATTTTACATAGCATATCTCAACTATGACTTTAAGGGTTTATTTTTTGCAACCATTCCGTTCTTCATAGCAACTAATAGCTATCTATGGAAAAAATTAATTACTATCAGAAAAAATAATATTAAACTATAAGTTAGCCTTATATTATTAAAAATGTATAAGTACGTCAGTGTAGAAGACAAATGATCCTAGGAATAGTTTGAACTAGTAGGAAAAAGAAAAGTAGTGCTTAGGAAGCGGCTAAAGTCACTTAAATGTAAAAAAATAAAACTATTATTTTAGTAGCTAAGCAGATAGTTAATCTTCAAATTCACAAAAATAATAAAATAAGTACCAACGCAATTTAGGCAAAAAATCATACGCTTGGCAAGTTTGTTCACCTCAGACAGACGCAAAACTAATTTACCATCGAAGCATGTTGCCGTTCGCCTGCGGAATCCTTCATTTACTTTCCACTCGTTTAAAAATAAACCTAGAATCGTCGCCAGTATCAGAATATTCAAAGACCGCTGTCGATTTGTCCTTATAAATATGAAATGAAAAGTATGAAGTTAAAATCTAGCCATTTTGAAGTATCTCTGAATTTTAAAATGATTCTAAAGTTTAAATGATGTGGATGTAAAATACAAGATATAATACCATCTTCGTATCCATATATTGTGACACATAATTATATTAAGCTGTTAATTGTTATCACTTACAAAAAGTAAAAAAAAGGTAGACACCTTCTCGTTTAAATCTAAATATAAATTAGAATATCTATCTATCTATCTTTTGGAGTGAATTGGAAAGTAAAATGGATGGAACGATTAGTTTAGAGAATAATACGAGTACATCTCTAGGATATAATACAAGTTTATTATGAGCGCAAATGATAAAATAATGTGTCGTTTTGTATTAAAATACAGATTCTATATTTATACATGATATTTCATAATTTATACTCGCAAATTTGCCCATTTGTAAATAATAAAGATGTAAATGTAGAAATTACAAGTAAGAGTAGTTTTTTACATTTTATTTTTCCACAGTGGCATTACTGTAATATAAAAATGCTTGTATTTATTTGCTGTGTTTGGTGTTGTAGTTTATATAATATTATACTTACTAACAATATAATTATAATTATTAATATAATATTATTGTATAATTGTTGATTAAAAACGTTGGCGACCTGATTGTAAAGAAAGCGATATTTGTTAATAACTTTAAAAATTTGAAGGATCAATACTAAAATGTGTACATGTATTTAAATGAATAACTAATTTATCGTTAAAAATATTATTGTGTATTTCATATGGTTATAAAACTTTTACCAGAATATCTTATAGAATACCTATAAAACTATGAGTAAGATTTTGTAAGCATAACATCAAGAAAATATTAAATAACTGTCGCTATTAAAGAAGTAATTATATTGTCTTAGTTATGATAATAAAAATCATTTTGTAACTTAAAGAATAAATTAAATGTCCGTGCCGCCCGCGCCGGGCCACTGCCGTGCCCCCAGATCACCTTAGTTATGATTTTGGTTTGGTATAATTAAATAAGAACAAAGATAATTTTGCAATTTCCAAATAAACCTCATTTTTTTTTAAATTATTAGGTATATTTTATTTTAAACTTTATTATAAACATCTAATGTCTGTTAGTGACTTATTAACAAAATATAATACGAACAATAAAACACTTGTCTTAAATTTATAAAACATGTTTAAAACTGCAATAGTATTTTATAAAAAATATTTAAACAAAATGATCATGATCCGAGTAGACATTGGCGAAAATTCAATCAATTTCACTTCTTTAGTAACGTCAGTAGAATTCTATAATTATTCCTTAAAGGAATTTACTCATCGATATTATTAATCGTCCAAATATATAAATGTTACTATTAGGTCAACACTAACTTTAATATTCTTTAAGTGGCATGTTAACATTCTATCTAGGGTTGCCAACTTCTTTTGAGGAAAAAAACGTATAAAATGGTTTAAATAAGAAAAAAAAATCTTTTGATTTTTATGTTTTTATTACTTTGAAAACATATTTTGTGTGCGCTTGTGCGCGCTAACATTTTTTAAATGTATCAAAACTAGTTTGACATACACCATTAACATTTCAATAAATAAACAATTCGTTTCTAATAAAATTTACTGAAGCTCTGTTTCTCTCTTCTCGCCACTGCAGACTCATGCTGAAAAAATCCTCTCAGTAAAAGGTAAATGGTTAAGTACTTCCCATAAATCTTATAATGAGTATTTTATTGCATGTATCACAATAGAGGTTGGAAATGAAATATTTTCACGTAATTAACAAAAATAAAGTGCGATATTATACATTATAGTTGGTAACCCTAATTATACCAGAGTAACAGTAAAGTGATTGTCTAAATTTATTAAAACACTCAATAATTACTTTATAAAGCTTTGTAGTTTAAATAGGTGATTATGAAACATGTATAGATGTACATTTATCTGTATAAAACTAGTTTGATGTTTGAAGCAATGTTTAAAGTTAATTAGGGGTTTGAATATATTTTAGTGGCTTTTAGTAACGCGTTTGACCCAGCTGGTTTGAGATGTTCTTTAAATATTTTAATCAACATTTTTCATACGAGTACATTATACTCGTACAAGTAATTTTTACTAACATTTTTCAAGCAAAGTTTAATTAATTTTAATTTATTTCAATGACCAATAAATTAATGAGTTTCGTAATTAACATCAATATTTAAGAATTAAATAATAGTGTATAAAATAATATACAGAATGTTTCTTTTATAGACATCTTATACAGTTGAGTCAAACGGGCTGTTGTTAAATTGTTGCATATTTAAACTTTAAAACTGCAAAAAATATTGCATTTAAGGTAAATTACCAAAAGCAATTTCAACATATTCAGATAGTCTATCGCCATACAATACCTAACATATCAATATACTAACGAATCTTTTTGAAATATTTTTCAGCGGCCAATTTTTCTTGATTGCTTACATTTGGTTGAATGTTTAAGAACAAAAGAAAAAATTACACTGCCTTTTATTTAAATTACATTTATTATAAGACAAACTTGTGTTGCGTGAAGTACGATTTATACATACTTATACATTATACGCTTTATAAAATAATTTGTGAAATGTTAAATTTAAATTGCACAGTAGTATTTAAAGTCTTTGATGTACCTAACTTTATTATACAAAGTGAAACTTAGATAAGTTCGTATTTTTTTCAATTTGTATGACTTTTTATAAATTGGATGTAACTTAAAATTTAAATGTGAGTTATTTGATTTGCATGAAATGTCTTTTTGTATCTGTTAGTGAAAATCTTTCTGAGTGAAGCAAAAATCGTATGTTGTTCCTTTTAGTGATAGATTAGCACCAAAACATTGCTATTTTAATTTTAAAACTATGTGATAAACTAGTTTAAACTATATTTTCATGCGTTGTTTTTGTGTAATTATTTAGAAAATGTCTTATCATCTTTATCTATATAACCAAAGAAAAAAAAATTTTGTCCACGTTTGTTATAATTAGGTATGCCTTAATTTTTCCATATTCGCGCCTGGATCACTTACATAAATAAACGTTCTTCGTAATCCTTTAATAAAAAAATGACAGCATTCAAAGTGACTTCAACCATATGAAGTTCTCATTTATAATGCTTTTTTACCATAAATCATGTTATAAGAGTAAACAATAGCTATAAGGTTATCGAAAGTTGTTATACTTACATGGGTAAGTAAAAGAAAGAAATATTTATTTCATCAATGTTGAGTCGACACATCGTCGAAAACAACAGTAAAAATTAATTAAATGTTATTTACGCAAATAAATAATTTGAATTTGGAATTTACATTAACATAATTAAAAGTATTCTTAATTTACTTTTTAAGCCTTTTTAAACACATTAAACAAAATACAAATGTAATGTCGTATCATTTTTTTTTTTCATTGTCATGGTTGGAAGTAGTTTTTTTCTTTTTTCAGTTTGGAAGCCGAGCCATACTAAGATGTTGATAAATTAATAATTGCTCGTCGCTGTAGCTTATGATATGGCCTACAGCCTAAGGCCTCATTTTCACGGAATTTTAAATTTTTCGTACCTCGATTAAAAATATTAATTTAAGCGGCACATGAATCCTTATCACCATAATCATAACATATTCATTATTCGTTTTAAAATTTGTAATAATGTCAAGTTATTATATTAAAATAATGATTTGATTCAAATATGTTAACAATCATTGACAAATCATTATTTCATTAGATCAGTTTATCAGACAACATAATGGGCTTTTTTATTATGTGCTTTCATAAGAAATAGAACACTGTGTGATTTAGATGGTTTATGTAAATGGATACATTTCCATACAGCTTAGAGATGTGACACATTGCAACCACTGTGAACTGTATTTTAATAAACTACTTGAATGTATATAATCTTGGAGTTTTATTCCACATTACTATTTTTCTGGCGATTGATACCGGGCGGTGGTCAATCTAGGTACCTACATATAAGTGGTTTGTCTTTCAGTTTGACGATTAAAATAATTGTCATAATAAAAATGGTAACACACATAACGCCAGCTTTTACTGATCTAAGGAGATGGACGAAGTTAAGCAACCACATGCATGGTCGAAAAGTGGATGGGTGACCGCTAATAGCAAAATTTCTTGAGCGTTTCCCTACTTCGCAGGGCACGTTAAGCAGTCAG
Source organism: Lerema accius (assembly GCA_001278395.1). Classification (NCBI taxonomy): domain Eukaryota; kingdom Metazoa; phylum Arthropoda; class Insecta; order Lepidoptera; family Hesperiidae; genus Lerema; species Lerema accius. Next base: position 777,574 of record LGAG01000159.1, read on the forward strand.
TCCTGGTTTTTATCGTTAAATGCAGTCGCGAGCTGACCATGGGACAGTTAGGTTAGGATGATAATTAATACTTATTATACTTTTACTTTAACCGCAATAATATATGTATATGCTAGACTTAGGCTGTAGTCTAAACTCGTGTTTCGTTCGATATCTCTGGCTAACAGAACTCAATATCAATGTCGAACGAAAATCGATACCATCACGTATTAATATAGATTTTAACAGCCAGATAACAACAATAAATAACAGATGGTTGCACCGTGCACCGGCCTGCGTCGTGTCATTGACCTATTAACCTAAATCGCCGTGAAGTTCAGGGCCGAAGCGACTCCAACCCACTCCCACTGCCGCTCTCTAACTATAATATACAGGGATGACAATGCATCCAACAATTTGATTGTTAAACTTGGATTAAGCAAAGAAAAAATACTTTATCCTATGGCTTTTTAAGAGAAATTATATTCATTAAATAGATACATACAAACATCAGTCGATTCGATAAGGTTGTTGTATGTAAGAAATCAGCCTAAAAGCAACAGCATTGTAAGTAAAGTAATGAAAATCGTTATTGCTATTCTTTCTTTCTTTTGTTATTTAATATTTCTTACGAGAAATTACATACGAAAAATCTTGTTTATTGTTATTGTTCTAGTTGAGCAATATTATTGACAGTCATTTAGTAGTTGTAAGGGTACCCACTTATTAAATCAAAATACCAGTCATATTTTTATCTCAAAAATTGATTTGTCGTCGACCTTACTGTTATTGACAGAAATTTGTTGGTGACAGTTCGTGTGATAGTTCAATGAAAGCGTTAAATAAATAATTATATTTAATATTATTTAAATCCACTAGTGCGACAGCAACACGACCAAAAAAACGCACTAACGACAAAATGTCGCACAAAGATGTTGTCAGGTGGATGTATGAAAATGCGTAAGTTTTTATACTTACGTATAAATTTACTACATATTATTTTACATTACTTTTTACACGTCGTAATCGCGACTTGCGACATTTAGTCGTGTCGCAAATGTGAATAAACGAGTTTATTTAAAATCTAGTTCAACCATTTTATTTGGTTTTTTGAAGACAATTTTTAATACAGATTGTTAGCGCCAAGGGGCAATTATTTTAAATCTACCCTCAACATTTTTATAATTCGTAGGTTGTACCGCGCCGACTGTCACGTCAGTCTGATGCTGGCTATCGGCAAACTACATGGTTGCTGAGCTCATTAACGCAGTGATAATCCAGCATCGTGATTCCACCACTCAGTACCGCTTTATTCCATTTACTACATATCGAAGTTTGTGTGTGTTGTGTATTGGGTCTGGTTTGGACAAGCAGTCAAGCACAGAAATAACGTAAGTCGCGCGGAGATCATCGACCATCACTCCAGCCAGCTTAAAGGTAAGTCTAGATTATTCCAGTTTAGGCACACACGAAACACTATCCTACGAGTACTAATATTATAAATGTGAAAGTTTGTAAAAATGTTTGGATATTTGGATGTTTGTAGGTAAGTCCTTCACGCTCTAACCGTTGAACGGATTAAGCTGAAACTTGGTACACAAATAGGTTGCATCCAGGAATAGGACATAGGATACATTTTATCCTGATTATAGGTTCTCTTGGGGTAAATCCCATATTTTTTAAAACTACGCTTCTGCAGGCGAAGCCGCGGGCGACGTCTAGTAAGGAATATAAACGACGTCATTTTTTTCCACGCGTAATGTAATTTTCATACATTTATAGATAGCATTTGGCGTGAGCGTTTGAAGGTAGGTACTGCCGCGGCAAAATGGATTATTCCCAATTGTAATTAAAAGTAGGGTAATGAGGGAATCTCTGTTACAGTAATTGATTTTGTCCATCAACTTAATTAATGTTCTATAAATGTTGTGGAAAGTTCTTGTACGCTCCTGTCTAAACAAAATTATGTTCGCAGTACTATAATTAGAAAATCACAGATTAATGTAATAATAATTATTTTTTACTTTGATAAAGGAAACTTTGAAAGCGAGTCGAGAGTTTTCCAAATTACTTTGTCAACCTCTATCCCTTAAGGTTCTAAGTATATCTAATTGTGTCCTTAAATCACAAAGGAAAACCAGCTCGAGGCGCTAAATGGTATTTATTGTTTATTTTATTATAATTTTGTTGGGATATAGTAGGTAAATAGTATTGTAAGCAATTTTATTTCGAACATTTATTTTTTCTTATAATTCGACGACCTGTATGGCGTAATGGTTATCACGCCAGATCGCAAATCGATTGAAAGGGTCCTGGGTTCGTTTCCCGGCGAGGCCGCAATTTAAATGATGATTTTTTTTGTTTTCGGTCTGTGTGTATGTTTATGTGTTTCTTTGTAGTCCATGGCATCCACATCACAGGGAATCTTAGTGTAGGGCTATGAGTGTATAGCGTTATTTATTTATTAATAATTTTTTCTTTTGTTAATCAATATTGATTACTAATGTTGACTGCAGTAACGAATTATGTCACTACAATGTTAGATGTAGGAAATCCAATTTTGAGAACATTGTCAACCAAATGGGACAGTGACGATTGTTATATTAAAGTAAACAAATATCACCTGGAATGCACATCTGTTCGGCTGAGGTCTGCAGAGGCCTTGTGCGGACCGCTGATCCGCTGACCTAGATATGAAGTTCACGGACA
>LGAG01000159.1:780279-791998 GCA_001278395.1 Lerema accius
CCGACTCCCCCCTTCCCCCGGGCGTCCCGGGCCTTCCTGATCATTAGAACGTGGCTCAATACCGATACATGGCGTCTGAGTAAAGTATTATTTGATCCAACGTAGTTTGTAGTAGGTACCTACATCTAGTTTTTTTTATTCGATGGTGAGATGGTTAGATACTGTTGTCTGTGGACAATAGACATATTATGTAATAGGTACTCGTTGGTAGCTCCAATTAAATAATGATATTTAATGCTATGTTTAGGTCTAATTAATTTATGAGTTTTTTTTCATTACAGTCCTATTGATAGGTAGGTATACAGCAGACTTGGACCTCCGAGCTTAATGAAAACTAAGACACCAATAATACTAAACATAATAATGTTCTATGTATAATTGTATTATCTAAATGACATCGGCCGTATATAACTAAAATATTTGTGTTTTTTTTTCTGTGCGAAATAACAATTTACTTTTTTCTTTCTAATCATAATAAACATTTAATAATAATGATATTAACCCTTACATGAACATAATAATATATACCCTGGTTTGTTACCAGCATTGGGGACACTATCCTAATACCGCAGAAATAGAAGCTTAAAAGCTCCGTGATCAGTCATAACATTATTCATAACTGTCCTGCTTCTTTTCAGATTACAGTTGACATAATAAAGATGTAATTAGCATCAGAATACATTATTCAATTTAAAATTCATTTTATTGAAACCGCACACATTTCTGCGTGACCTTGTAGGGTTGCGCCTTAGGTACTGAAATATACTTTACCGACACTAAATACAATTTATTTTTCCTTCAATTGTTAACTTTAACGCTCAATTATGATGTATTGGTAACCACGTCGGAACGTTGTTCTATGTGTTCCGTATTCGATTTCTAGCGAGGCGGATATTAGAATGTAATTAATTTTAATTTATTTAAATATTTGTTTTCGATATGGGTGTATGTCCGTATTATTCTCTGCTGTCCATAGCACCCACGAAATAGAAAATCCTGTCGGGCTGTGTGTGTAGCTTTTATTTATTTATTTATTTACAGACTATTAACTTCGTGCAATTTAGTCACAATGAAAATAAATTCAACAACATCTTAAAATTTACGATTCGTCTAACTTTTCTTGTTAAATACACACACACAGCCTCGTGACACAGTCGGCCAAAAATGAAATAAATCAGAGAATCGATAATAAAGTTGAAACGGCAGGCATTAATGATATTACCGGAAGACGGTAAGGAGCGGCACATCCCTACGACCCAGTTTCCACCGGTTCACGGCCACTGCACCGGGAAATCGATAACAGATATAAATTTTAAGTTGATGGCTTTCGAATCGGTTTAAATTTATTTGCAATCGGTTTGTACTGTCGGAAATCACTTCGATAGTTTGCGATGCGGAGAAATACTTTGATTATTTGTTAAGGTCTTATCTCATTTTTCGGACGGGAATGCCTTGGCTTTGAATACAGACATTATTGGATTTGTAATGTTTGTAATATAGATAGGTATTATTACGGAAGGTTTTCTATTTTAGTACTTTTTAAGCATGATGCAGGATACAATTTGAGATTTTATATTGTTAAAGTTTACATTGCAAAGCAGTGAACAAGACTAAAGTTTGTTTTAAATATATGTTACAAATATAATTACTTTTAAAAAATTTAAGTCATACAAATGAACATTTTATAAATACTGTACACTTTTTTTATTTACTTTGCAATTTTTCAGTCAGTTCTTCCATCCAACGAGTCTATAATTTACTATTTGACGTAGTTATGGTCGGTTATTTTGACTACAAAGCAAGTCCTCTAGTTAGAACAATTTTGATAACCAGTTAAAATTAGCAATAGGAGAACTATTTGAAGTTAGGATAAAAACAATCACAAAACGAATAGTTTTGAGCGCTCGCCAGTGTACGGAGCGCAGCAAACAAATGCTGTGACAAGTGAACTTGACCTACTTGTGTGACCAATTTATGTGCACCGAGGTATTGGGATCGTCTGGGATTAATAGTCAGAGTCTTCACACAACAACTTGACGTTAAATCTACTCTGGCTCTACTTAGGTTAGGAAGAGACATACGAACTTCGTACTGTGTTCCATAGGTATAAAAGAAACATTTCTTATTGTCGACTTCAAGTTTGTTTAACGTGAACTTTTAAACTATATAGTAGCAAAAAAACACTGCTAATAATTTTTGACCAAAAATGGCCTAGTCTGCTACAGTACCTAATAGAGAAAATGTTATGACATCTCCTATGTCAACAAACCCGTCAAGCTGTTTAGATTTGGACTATAGAGCGCGTCAAACATACCACACGTGCAGTCTGGTAAAAATATTGACATAATGAAGCCGGAGTAAAACACCTTTACTAGGATAACAACTTGAATACGTCAAAATATTTAACAGTTCATTTTGAAAAGGGGTCTTAACTAGCCTGTCTGAAAACCTTCCTTGTGAATTATTTTAAACGCTTCAATGCCTCGATTGCGTAAAGCTTAATGGGTTGGTAGCGGAGGCCCAATTCCTTGCTTTGACTTTTTGCAAAACAGCTTAAGATGACAGATAGATATTGTTCCAGGATCTCGCAAGCCTTTTTTTATATTTTCTGGAACACTTTATACTGGTATTTAATGGATTTATTAGCTTTACTCGTTACCCTGACTCGTGTGTGCCATTTACCACCAAAGGAGACTAATCGAGAACATTTAAATTTATGTCTTTCTGGGAATCGAACCCAAAACCCATTGAACGGCGAACCCGCACGCTAACCATTAGCCCTATACGAGCATCTAAGTTAAGAAAAAATTAAAAGAAGCATTAAGAGTTTAGATTTAAAACAGAGCTATATCAGTCGTGGAAACTAATCATGTAGTGATGCGAGAGGAAGCGTGTCAGGACTCGAGACCTTGGCCTGCGATGTAGGTCACCTGCAGTAGGCCGTGACACCTGCCCGGTGGATCGAGAGCGACTCTATGTGCACTAAACATACCACTATGGAATGCGTCTCAATAAATAAATAATAATAATATCGCTACCCACTCAGCCCCGCACTAGCATTCCCTGGGTTATGGGTGCCGTGGACAACACAGAAATGCACAAACATACACCCAGACCGAGAACAGAAATTTAAATTCATTATAAATTTGGGCTCCGCTGGAAACCGAACCTAGGACCATTTTGAACGGCGATCTAACGTAGTAACCATAGCGCGAAGTCTCAAAAGCACTCACTTTTACTTACTGCATAGGATAGACCTTACCGTTGAAGTCTTTGTATGAAAGGGTCATGAAGGGTTTTTGGACCACTTTTGACTCGACTTTGTAAAGAGGGTAATGTTTTACGATTGATCATTTGTTTCGCACGCTCTACAGCTTAAACGGCTTGAAGGATCTCAATATGAAGTTGTTGAAATCCTCTTCATTGCGTATGTAAGGCTGTTAGTTAATGGCGTGTGTCCATAAGAAAATGATTAAAAATATAAATTGAAGTACCTACTTATATTTTTTATATTGGGAGTGCTGATCTGTTTAATAGCTTTTTCAATTTCTTAATGACGCCGTAGTTAATGCCGTAGATATTTATTTAATTCCACATGCAATTTCAAATTCAAAGAATCCACTTTGCAGGCACACTATTCAATAAACCAATAATTTATTTGCATCAAGTACCTACAGTGATAGGCTTAGCTGGTTTTAATGGTAGTTTATTTTATTTTGCCTCAGTCAATTTAAATGACAACGTCTGTACAGTTAATTGAATAAAATATAGATTTACGTTGTTTCAAGGTTACATCCATTTAATGTCAATAAACTGTCAAATCAGTATTCGTAAATAACGGCCTATGATAATTGAGTGTTATTGAAAATGGCAGGATAAACCTACCTTTTAAAATTATCTTTAAAGAGTAAAAAAATAAAAATTTGAAGTGCCTCAGAAGGGTTAAAAATATCGGATGCTTAGGTTGGCGATTAACCACTGCATCATGTATAAGTCAATCTGCATTACCTGTATTTCATGAAATCGTATCCTTCGTAGGGCACTTTTAATTATTCGTTCCCAGTTGTAATCGTTAGGAGACAATCTTTAAGCTATTTAGAAACCTTTTGGGCGATGTAATAAATTCTAAAATTACGGGTTGTCAACTAGCCAAACCATAACAGACCAGCATTCCAGGGTACGTTTTAGGCCTCCTCAATTATAAGGATAACGTGCTCAGTAACAGGCGGTTAATGGGTTGAGGCCATTCACAAATCCAAGTAACTCAGGAACTTAGTTTTCAACACTGACTTTACTTGGTTGAAGTTTCGTCGAAAATATTTCCTACTGCTCCTACTCTATCGCGCTGTCTAATTAGTCTTAAATTCAATATCACAGTTGCTGGCTGCGACCTCTGCAGCGGCCTTGACTCTCAGTCAGGGCTGTCTATACAATGACTTTAAAAGTGGATGCTTCTATTATATATTATGCGACTTACAAATAATATTTTTTCATCTGCTTTAAATATAAATGTCTGGAATGGAGATTGCTGAAAGTGTCGCCTTTTTAAAGATCCCTTTGTGACGAAAAGTGTTTTTTACATTATGCGCATTAAGTCAGTTTCCTTACATTACGGTTTTGATTAACTAGCATATTAAACGGTTATCATCGTGATATTAAATGGTTACTGTAAATATTGATGGATCAGCGGTTTAAATGTTTTGAGTTTGATGGGACCAATGAGCAGTTATTCGTCAATTGTTCGATGATTCTGGACTGCTATTTAATGGGTTCTGGGTTCGATTCCCAGCGAAGTTAAATTTGTATGACGTATTTAAATACCCTTTCTCGGACTAGGTGTCACTTAGTATTTTTTTAATGTCCATGGCACCCACCACACAGGGACTTCTGTCACGTTAAGCTATGAACGTGTAGCGCTTAAAAACATTTTATATAGCATTCATGATTTATACATCCACGTAGGAAACCCTAAGGTAATTAGGGCAAGGGCGTAGGCTAAAAAAGTATTTAGGTTAAGTGAGCGTATAACCCACGTATGCTGTAATCCAGTTTCTTTTCACCTGGCTAGTCTTGGATCTTTACCGGGAATCTGTTAAGATGAAGTTTAACTTAAACATGTATTGTTAAATCATGGGTAAACATCGGAAACAGTAAACACTAACTTTAGTTCAATATTGTTTACAGTAACCCGCTTTCTTAGAACTTCTAATAACTTATCTCGTAATTGTTGCATAGCTCAGCCACAACTATTAATATCCTTTGAAGGAGAAATACGTGATGTACGAGTATTCTTATATCGCATGCTTATAGTAGCTTAGAAAATATACGATATTGTATTGTATATTATTATGTATTGTCTTGGCACATAAGATTATTAGCAGAACTATGGACGGCAGAATTGTGATGGTTGAGTGGATTTATCTTTACTCGGAACAACGTATTAGACCATCAAGTGCATCGCTGATGGGTCTACCTCGAGGTATCGTTTGGTATTATTCAAACTAAAAGCAACTTGGTGAGTTGTTTAGATCATTCTTGTTATCCTTTATTGCTAGTTCTTGGGCCTTCGATCACAATACTATAATAAGTAATCGGTATTTTTTTTTTGTGCGCTTTTTTGCTATAAACTTGCCTGCGTTATTTTCCATAATGGAGCAAAAAAACACTATTAATTACAGATGTTTTATTCCGTATACAATCTAAAGTTTGTATAGGCTAGACCTCGTTACAATTCATTTGTAGAATACCTAGATTATTAGGCATAGTATTTGGTAGGTGGTGCAACGCTGGCAGTGCTATCAACGATTCGGAAGGAACAGGTCTAGGCCGCCGAGTAACCTAGATTCCTAGCTTATCTGACGACGGAAACGCATCCGTATTGCACGGAACGGAGTTAGCACCGACATTAATACGAGTTCTAGTTTACTACAAAACAAGCTTTAAAAGTACTGAGGTTGTACAAAAACCTAGAATTGGTCTTAAAACATATTCAGTTATTGTTATTGTTGACGACCCCGTAGTCTAGTTGGTAGTGACCCTGCGAAGCGAGAGGTCCCGGGTTCGATTCCCGGCCCGGGCAGATATTTATGTGACACATAGATATTTGTTCTCGGGTAATGAGCGTTTAGTGATGTGTTATTTGTGTTGTTTATGCCACCCGCGGCACAGGGAATTCTAGTGCAGGGGTATGAATGTGTCAGCGTTTAAAAGCGTTTATTAAAGTTATACTATTAATTTGTTTTTATGGTATGAGAATGGCAAACGAGTTAGCAGTTCCACCATCTCCTGATGCCCATGGACATCTGTAACAAACCTGGAATAGGACTGCAGAAGGAATTGTTACTCGTTCGTTTTTACAAAAGAATTGAAACAATTCTGAACTGTAAAATAATCTAATGTTCTTTAAGACTGCTAGCTAATATATTAATTTAAACATTGGGCACAAGGACAAGCTAGTACATCTGGGTAGACCCCAATATGTCAGCTAGTTTAATTTGGGAGCCAAATTGTTGACAAACTTGCCTAAACACCGACATTGATTTACGCGAAAGTAGCTCCACTCCCAAGACGGTTATACTGTAGCTCTCGCGAGGCTCTTACATGAATTCCTCACTGAAACATACGTGAACCAGTTGAGAATTTCACCGCAGCGGTTTTACATTGTCCCACAACTTGTAAACCATAAATACATTAGGTCCCTTTAATCATACGAAAAATGTGTTACGCGTTATATTGAATTGTTTATTGAATCTTTCATTTTCATGGCTTCATGCGGACATGATTTATTAACATATTTGTTTCTTTATATATTATATAGGTAACCGTTCCAATGTTTCTTATTTTGACGATACAGCGGATTTGTTCTATGTAGATGGCGACGATCGCCACGTGTTATTGTAGCTAATAGACTATAAGAATTGTTTTGTATTTCAAATGTATTTATGACATATATTTATTTGCTGTAAAAACGATGTCCCTTTTAAGGCTTTCAACTATCTCTGTAACATATTTCATCAGAATCGGTTTAGTAGTTTAACTGGGAAAAGGTAATAGACATTCAGAGATACTTTCGTAAAATTTCATCGTTACAACTTTTTTATATTTTGATATCTCATCAAATAATGTTACTCAAGTGTAGTGATTACCATAACCGTTTTATAATAATTGAAACGTCTCACGACGAAGACACTTAGAATATAATTTGCGGCTTAGACTTGCAAACAGGATTTGTAGAGAACGCTGGTATTATGATGAATTAATGTAGGTTAAATACTAAAGTGGGTCACGGGTGACACTCTGTCATCCTCGGTTCAAAAGTTTAAGCTCTGTCTTTATCGGTGTCATTAACTGCGTACATATAAATTTTAAACTTCAGTTAGAACTTTAGAATGATGGTTAGAGATATTGTTTATCTACTAGATCTAATCTTGATCTATTAGGCGACCGGGCAAACGATTTTCTGTATTAATTATTTACATTTCAATTGCCGGAATACGTATATGTATTAGTAGGTACCTACGTAGAGAATACTTCATGCCCCAATTCATATCATTTATTTCGTCTGAGGAACTAATAGCTCACTTAACGAACGTCAAAATTTACAATAGGTATGACATACCTAACATAAAAAAAAATATCATAATTCTAGTAATATTATAAATATGAAAGTATGTAATATTATAAATGTAAATGTTTGGATATTTGGATGTTTGTAAGTCCATCACGCTCTAACCGTTGAACGGATTAAGCTGAAACTTGGCACACAGATTGTTTGCATCCAGGAATAGGACATAGAATAGATTTTATCCCGATTATAGGTTCCCTTCAGATAAATCCAATATTATTTTTACTATTCTTCCGTGGGTAAAGCCGCGGGCGTTGTCTAGTCTAGAATAATATCAAGTAAACCTAAAATAGATCAGTAAGCACATAACTGTTAGGATATTTTAGAACATTAATATTTAGGTTCGTTAATTAGGTAGTAAAATTCTAAACGTTTTGTAAATATTTAGTTTAAACCGCTTTACAAGGAGAGTTTTCCATTAATGAAAATATTTTTGAATGTAAATATTTATTTAGGTACAAATTGGGTTAACAATAGATATTGAAGAAGAAATTATTCTCATTTTCTCGATAATTTCTTCGCTATTTTAATATTTGTAATAATGTCTTGTTAAAAAGTTACATAATTATATCAGATAATTTAGGTATGTACTTAGCGTTTTCCAAAAAAACCTAAAGGTCCCTATAATTAGGTACTCATTAAAAGTATCAAAGAAGAAATTTCGTTTCTTCTAACACTAGCAACAGTTATATCAGCAAATCGAATCTAATGAGAGTAGTAAACTTGAAAGAAGGAACAAAGTTTACTCTCAATTAGATGACAACTTTGGGTTCATTGAGTTATCAAGTTGATCGCCGCCTCGACAATAGTCTTCAAATAAACGGAAGGTAAAGGAACCAATTAACACTTCACGGAGCCCATTTTAATTTAATATAACTTTTTCGTGTTCCGTAAAAAATCGGAACCTTCCTGTTTTTGCTATATCTGTTTGTCTTGGACCTATCTCATAGATCTCTATGATTTCAAAGCTGTAATTTATCGCGGTTATAGGTACGTATTTTTTGCGCAACCAATTAGCAGAATTCTAAAGAAAAATTTAGGGTAGGTATCTACCAGTAAAACTAAGTTACCAGCGAAATTTTTTGCAGTTGGATTAATTTTTAAACCATTTATTTTTAGTAAGGGAAGTATCTCGAAAATCTTTTGAGACAGCGTCAGTGCATTCAAGAAAGTGTTTTATTGTAAACACGTTAAAATATTTTATTGCCCATCATTTTGATACCTAGTAGGTACCGCGTTTGCTCCACAGACTATCATTACTCTAGAGCTATAAATCGTCGAAACTACATTAAATGGCAACAGTTTATTAGTTTTCTTAATTAATTTATGGTTTGTGGTGTTTTAATAATGTAATGGCATCACGGAATCGCGTGGGTGTTGGTTCGCTTAGATATGAATTCATTTAACTCAGTACCTAATTTATGTTACATTAATAAAATGTTCCGTTTCACCATTGAATTAATAGTATAATTGAAGCGCTCATAGTCCAGTGGCTTGCGTCGATCCTAAGTGTTCGACGAAGTTAAGCAACTGCGGGCGTGGAAAGTTTATGGGTGACCGCTAGTGGCAAAATTTCCTGAAAGTTTTCGTGCTTTAGAAGACATGTTAAGCCGTCGGACCCTATAATTATCGTTAGATGACAGCCGATATGCCATGCCGGAGGCCCTTGGGCAGCATAAAAATGTATGATACTTGGTCTGGCCACTAAGCCTTCCTCCAATACGCACTGGAGTAGCGCGGCTATCGCTGTAAGCCTCCAATAAAATAGTTCCATACAATAATAGGGCATAGAAATCGCACATAACCCGTAAGGTTCAGCTATCATAGGGAAGATTTCTCCCTCGCAAACAGGGACTTATGTAAATAAACATATGTGAATAAATAAATGTACATGTATTTTTGTTATTGAGCATTTAACCCTCATTGGCCGTTAAGTTTTCCATTCAATATTTAACGGCACGGCGCTGAGATGTTATTGTTGACGTGACGCGAGCCAAGCCAATGAACTTGTAGCACCAACAACAATAATCTCATCATAAAATGCACGGCACTGTCACATGTTAATTTGCTCATCTACGACCTTAGGGCATTACACATGGGGCTGTTTATTAGAACAATGCGCGGTTCAATATTTTAATGCAACATTAAAAAGCTATTTTGATCGTGCGAACGGTTTTTTTAAACGTGTGATTTCTGGAACTAAAGAAAAAGCATGCAAAGTGTGTTTGTCTTCGCATAAAGTGGCGTTGCGTTGCATAGCCTTTATTTTTCATTAACCTATTAAAACCTACCTATACAAGATAGTTTTACTTTATAATTCGTTATAAATGCATTGATATGAAGATTTTTCTAATTAGCACAGAGGAAGTACACCAAAATTTTTCTGATTTTATGCTATGCTTTATTCAATTCGACAAGACATATCGCATACTAATAGTCCGAGATATTGTCACGTGTTGTGACGAACCTATAAAGATTCCTAGTCTACCTATCACCAAAACCTTGATTGATTTAACTCCTCACGTTTTAGTACACTTGTTGTCGATTTGTATTTGCATTGGTAGTAATTAACGTACAACCCGCTGAATCCGTTAAAGCTTTACCTAAAGTGCGTTGACTCTCAGCTTTCAGACGACATATTTCGCCGTAGTCCCACGTCAATATTTATGTTTAGTTTATGGAGCCCATGCTATGAACTCACGGGTGCATTTAGTTAACTAAGTTACGAACCACCCTCGTATTCTAAGATTGTAATTGTTGGAGATAGTTTCTCAATTATGTGGGAGATCTTACAAACATCTCAAATTTCAGTTTAACAGCCGTTCTTCCTAATTTTCTCAGTAGGTACTAACGAAGAAGCATCTCATTGTATATTAAATATGATAGAATTATAAAAGGTATAAATAGTGTGGGAACAAGTTGCGTCATTATCATTCCAAACTATCTCACTTTTTCAGGCCCACTTTTTTTCTCAATATGAGAGAATCAATAAAGCTTGGCAGCTGCCAATATCCTCAACATTATGAGTTAATTAAAAATTCTAAAATGCTACTAATCAGCCCTTAGGTCTTCCCCAAAATATACTTTACCATGAAGTTAAATGCGGATTGAGTTTCGATTACTAATAAAAAACGTAAGTGACAAATCAAAACGTCGGAAGTTTTTTATGACGATCGAAGACTTCCGATAAGACATAATTATGACTTATCTGGCGATAATAAGTTTTATCCAACCTCTCATAATGCCAACTTCTCTTTAATCTCGATGCTAAAGTCCAGCGATCTGAAAGACTTGGTACCGTTTTCTTATCCATTTCTTAATATAAGTATTCACCAAAATTTAGAATAGTTTACACCTACACTAGAAAACTAATGAAGTTCACCCTTAAATTTGACTCAACTTCGCAATCTTCCCCAATGACAATAACACAATGAATCCACGTCACTACTTCCCATGGTAATCATCATAAAGTCAGTATACCGACGACCTCTGCTTGCTTCACCGAGTTTAATTAATGTAATCGTCCATCGTCCCAGTGCCGTGAGCGAGTGAACGACACATCACTTGAACTTCCTGTGCAAACATCGTTGATTGGATCAGCCCGGTGAGGACTACACGAGATTTAAGTTATTTGCATAATGGTACTAAAATAACCTTCCAGGGAATCTATTAGTTTGTAAGAAGTTTTTTCAACTTAAAAGAGATATTGTGGGATTTGGCTTATCTCTACCGTTTTCAAAGTGTAGTTCTAGAATGCAGCAATAATAAAGAGTATAGTCTATATTATATAGTCAACTGATTGAAAGCCATATCCAAATTCAAAAACAAAAGCAACTCATATTTTTCAAGGAAAATTTGGCTTTGTGCACTTTTACGGCATGAACTTCAACTACGAGAAATCACAAACTCGTTCTTTATTAACCGATTTCAAAAAAGAAAGAGGTTATCAATTCTACATGTATGTAGGTATGTAATATTATTGAAACTGCGAAATTTTTACACAGGACTATCTAGAATGGCTTTCTAAACAAATATACAAATTTTCATAGATGTATGTATGTATGTATGTATGTATTTTTGGATGTATGTATGTGG
>LGAG01000159.1:792185-823507 GCA_001278395.1 Lerema accius
GTTATTTCGTACTTTACAGTTACCTTTTTTGAATTTGGTTTAATTTTTTTAAATTATAATTTTATTCCTAAAAATTGTACCGAAGGTAGGAAATAATTATCGGCGAAAAACTCTAATGAAATCAAATCAATGGGAATCTCCTCTCTATTACCCTCTTAACCGATCAAGAGTATCGTGTTAATTACTTTAGAAAAGTATTGAAATGGAAACCTCCGGGGTTGACGCCCGGTCCAACCAGAGCCGAAGATACCAACTACTCAAAGTTTGATGAACTACAGGGATTTAAAGTTGGATATTGGAATGCCCCATATTGTAAAATTATTCACAGAAGTTGATGACCTCACACTTCATTAATTCTTAACTCGAACTTATCGAAAATTGAATCTACACTCATATTAGATATACATGCAGAAGTGTGTGTGATACAGCGTAGAAATAGAGTAGACCTAGAGGAGAGGTATTTCACCTTTTACTGCGTAAATAAAGCTTGAAAGTCATGGATACAAAAAACTCCTCGTATATGAATTTCTTTTGAACGTAATAGCCGTACATTGTAAACATATGAATGACGCTGTATAATCTACTAATACATCAAATTCAGCGTAAATTATCCTCGTATTCAACTGGAGGTCTTTACATGCGTACATCAGTACATTCGACTGTTTATGATTATTGCCACCCTTTCCCTTTCGTTCTGACAGAAGACGATCGCTTCTTTGTGTTTGTTGCGAGTTTATCCAAACGTGGGCCGTGATAAAATGAGATAAAGAAGTCGTTGAAATTTACTTATCCGCAAAGACATCCCGAAATACGTGGGTGGACGTAAATTAATACATTCATGTTCTAAGAAAATTCTAACTTAATCTAAACTTTGTTGACAGTGCCTTTTCGTCAATGCCTAAGAGAATTTACCTTATACCTAAACTTTAATATGTAGTAGACAGGCAAGATATTGAGTTAGTTACATTTCCAGTTAAAATTGTATTTTCCAAAGTAGTGTCTGATACTATAGTGGGAAATGGAAGTATTAAACTAAGACAATAAAATAAGAAATATTTTCTTTTAAATCTTACAATTGCGTTCGAGAATAAAATACTGATATGAAGTAGGTAGGTGCCATACGATACGATGAGATTCGATTAGACGTGTTCGACCATTTATCTTCAACTAGCTCATCTGTTCGTTCGCCAAATGTTTCAATAAAAAATTCCATTTTCTTCATCCACATTAAAAATAGCAGTGATTTAAACTTTCAAACTGTCCTTTATCTCTTCCTGAAGTCTATTATTCATGTCTAAAGTTCCGAACTTTTGCTTCTTGAGTATTTTCATAAATCGTTCCATATTTAAAAAGCCAAGTTCATTGACCGCTATTACAATTATTACAACGTACCTGATCCCTTCCATTTGTACCATTAGTATAGAAATAAGTATCTGAGCAGACAATCGATGGGATCTCGACGAAGATTGATGGAGTCCTCCAGTAAACACCAAACACGCCATTATTTCCTTCACGATAGGTTACATTTTCCTTAAAATCTACAACAATAAAATCGTTTATCACAAAAGCTAATCTGTTACAAAGACAATAAGGCACAAAATGGGTTGATGAATAGTCTCCCCGTGGGAACGACTCCAGGTGCACGAGTCAGCGAACTGGCCTATATTTTTATTTATTCCTCCAATATGCTATATAAAGTTTTATTGTTAAAGGATTACCATATTGTATTTTTAACAGACTTAAATAGAAAGTGTATGTTGTTTTATGCGTGTGATAACATCGAATGAACATTAACGCGAACCAACGAACATTAACTAGTGTTGTTTTGGACAAGAATAACCTAATCAGTGTTTTATCTGAGACTGTATTAGCAATTGACTTTAACGTAAAGGTTTATATCTATAAGTAAAAAAATTACTAAGAAAAATTAATTACTTAGTGGAAGACCTAATAATAAATCAAAATACCACTGTCGATAACATTGATAGACTCAAATAATCTGCTAAAAAAATACTTCCTCGATCGACAATAACAAGAAGAGAAGAATAAACCTAATTCTTTAAACCTCATTTCACTGCCTACTAACCGTAATGGCACAATTATTGCCTGAACTTACTCAACAACAGTCATACCTGACCGAATCCAGTCGATTAGGGTTAACGAAGTGCCGCGAGTGTTACCGCGATAGCACATAAAAGGAGCCGTAAACACGCGGTGAGTTCATTTGTTATCGTTGACCCTACAGGTGTCTGTGCTAGTGTCTCAGTGACACAATAATAAAAATATTGCTCAGCTCGAATATGAAGTACTAATGTTTTGTAATAATAAGGATAAAAGGGACTGTATTAAGGCGGTATAGAATATTAATCCCAATTTTATACCGACAGACTAGGCTATTGTAAAAGACGTCCTACTCGAAGTTTGTCACGATATTCAAAGCCGGCAACGGATAGTAGCACTGCAAGTTCGTTTGCTTTTCTCATGCCATAAAAAAGACATCAGGAACTTGCGTGTCACAAACACACTTTGCCTATTTGTGTATCGTACGGGTAATCCTAGTGTGGGATTGTGGCTGTGTTCCAAATATTACATTTTATTATGATCTTTCACTTCTACGGCTTGAACTAGAAGTTCTTAAAGCATTGGTAAAATGATTAGACGTAAATGAAAAATATTTGAATACAAACATACAAATGTGATACCGTTTCATATTCCAGTAATTAATAATTTAAGGTCATTATCGAAAATTATGGTAATCATCTTAACCGTGAGGCTTGCAGCGAACTCTACGACGTTGCTTTATAAGCTTTTAGAATTAGCTTTAATTTTCCTTCATAAGTTAGCGAGGGTTACAAGCTTAAATTCCGAAATATCTAATTAATGCCTATTTACTGCAATGGATATTTTAGATAAACATTATCTGCATGTGCAATTGCTACTTTGTTATCAACAGAACTATCTCAATGCCTATTCAAATTCTATCAGTGTTATCAACCGTTCTAAAACTGTTTGTTTTCAGTGATTCCCTTCAAAAGTTGTGGTGTACTTTCAAATCAGTTAGAAAGTTAGCCAATAAGGCGGAGCATTGAACTTGTCGCAAACAGAGCTCTCGATTCGAGACATCTTGTTCTGCTATTGTTTTTTTAAGATTATCATTGAGGAGTTTACTCATTGTTTGAAACTATTTTATAATAGTTTATCCTTGCAGCTGTACTTGCCTTGAAGTTTGGTATTTCCCTTTGTTCTGATCTAATTGGAATTTCCGAACCTTTTCATTTTAAAGTACTTCTTGTCTCTCCTTCTATTGCTCATAATATTTATCCAACATTTCATTTTCATAGCTGCCGTTAAATTTTTCAATCAACAAACTAATGTTCACATTTGTAATATTACTTAATCAGGATTAGTACAAAATAGATATTTTACGAAATATTGTAGTAGGTACAAGTACCAGTCTGATACTCCTCCAATTCGCAAATTCTTGTGTCAGGGACGAAATGGACGCACATTAGGCCTTGACGAAGGGCAAGTACCCAAGAACAAAATATCTGTCACATAAATGTCCACCGGCCGGAAATTGAGCCAGAGATCCTTCGTCGCTCCTCTCACCAAACATCGTCACTGTCACTATACATTATAGAGTCGTCTCATTAGAATTCGCGTCATCATTGGCGTTTATAATACATCTGTTTACAGGCCCATTTATTTATTTCATTTTGGTACGTCATTTAAGTATATAAAATTTTGACATAATAATAAATGAGCTGCTAATTTCTAAGACCATAATAAATAATTTGACTTTGATTTATATTACAGACCCATCTTATACAGAAACATAAACAGAAAAATCTCACAATTTTTTTCATACATTGATTATAAAACAAATCAAAATTAATTTAATTTCGATAATATTATAAAGCGTCCGGAATACATGTAGGGAGCTTTATACAGATGTTTAGTTATCTGTTTTCAATTTCAAGTTGTGCGGTTGCATCTAAAGGGGTGATAGTGTATTTACAGTTAGTTTTTATTGTCGATGCACAAGTTAGAGAAAATCTTTGTAGCAATTACTATTACGAGTATTCTGGATAAAAACATGGTAAAAACATCTGTATGTAATGTGTTGTTGGCGAGCAAAGCTTGGTAAAATATGCTGTTTTCGTTGATTATTATCTTAGATACTTATCGTTATTTTTAGTAATAGAATGTCTTATTTTTACTTGGGTATTCTAATATAATAATAGTGAATCAATAAATTGGTATAATTATCTTAAAAAAAATGTTACGGTATTTTTTTAACCATCGCAAAATAAAAGACGGTAGGTATTATTTCTAAGGAATAAGTACGTCAATCTTTAACATTGGTACATACATACATACGTTAGTAATATTGGCGCCCATAAAGATAAAATACAGCGTAATTCGCCGTCATTTTGGGTTGTAAACAAGATAATCAGAAATAACGGGAGGCTCACGAGCGGTAACGAAGGCTGCCGTACATTATCTTATACCGAAATCTACATAATGTCGGCATAGAATAGGGTTACTTTGTTTACTATCCTGAACCTATAATAAGCGGTAACCCTTGTTACTATAGTGAAAGTTCATTATAAGTTTTCTTCTAATATTAATCGAAATGATTTGTTAATTATGCGGTAATTAATTTTGGTAAATAATTAAATATCGAAATACCCATTGGGTTCAATTTGGGAGTGCATGTATTTCCCAACGACGTCATAAGAGGGTAATATTTTTCGACCGTCTACATGACTGACTATACTAGTATATCCATTTCTTTGGCATGTTTACATGGCTTAACGAATTTTAACATCAATAAGGTATCGTTGGATTCGTCTCTATTTTAGAAATTACATTGGCTATATATATTTTTAATTACACTACCTATTTTTATTACTTGGGTTTTTTCTTTTTTTATTGATAACTAATAGTGTTACCCTTAAATAAAATTATATTTAAAGAAAAGTGATATCTTTAGCCATACCTTTTATACATCTTACTCTAAGAAGTGTTTATAAACAATATTTTTTCTTTCTTCTATTTTGCAGCAAATCACCTTTGTGCTAAATTTTGATAAGCTGACTTGTCGGTAACTCAGTGGGCACTGTACCAGAAATGTTTTTGTTAACATCATAAAATGGCGGTAAACCTAAAAATTAACGACGGGGCGGTTCCCCATTATCGTCCATTAATTTTTAACGGCCCTAAAGTCGTTTATGATTATTAAAGTTAATGGTGTGATAGAATCATTTCACCTTACATTTTTGAATTTTAGTTTGAGACTTCTAAGTTTAGAGAAAAAAATTGGGGTCTAAAGCTTGAAGTAGAGAAGTAGGTACTCCTAGTTGACTGATTACAACTTACGAGTATTTTCAATAATAATTGTTGGATTTTATTTACATTATTATTATTAGTTCTAAATATGTGGACAAACAACGGACGATTTATACTGATTTTCAGTCAAAAGCCCAAACAAAAAAAATATTTTGGGGTATAGGGCGGCCGTAATTAAACAAATACATAGCATAATTTACTTTCACAACTAAGACGAATCTAATGACACCTTACAAAATGGAATCTGTCAAGTCATTTGAGCTGTAAAGCTTGCCAAAGAAATGGACCTAAATACACATACCCATCTGGCGCAATGGAGCAATAAAAAACTTTAGGAGACTGATAAACGACTTATAACTTAATTTAGAAGTTCTATGACGGCCTTAACCCATTTCCTCATAAGTTATAGGATCAGTAGGTAATCATTTGTGATGATGCACGATTTAGTTCTGAATCTAGGGTAAACGTTATTCCCCAAGATCCCATTTCAACAATTCGGTCACCATAAAAGCCTTTTATGTTCTTATAGATGAGCCGTGATTCATAAAACCTACTTCTCACTCGTATATGGATTATATCTTTTCCATATACTGGCAGTAAAGTATTTCATGCTCGGTAAAAGTGATAGGAAATTGTGGGACAGTAAGGCCCTGGTCAAATCAACGAGAGATATCATTGTAAAGGAAATTTTGACACCATGTACTGCACTTTATTTTGGCACATGAGTATAAAATTTACAGTATTTAGCAGCCATTAAAGAGACGATATTAATAAATCTCCTTCAAAATTATTGAGTTACAAAAGTAAACATAGTTCTAATCAGGGTTTCAGGAGTATATATTATTAAATTATACGTATTGTTTATGCATTTATTCTCAACAAGAGGTTATAATTGCATCGAATTTAAGTAGACTGAATTGTAAAATATGTCTAATTGCAGTGTTCTCTTAGTAATTGCCTTGTCTAAAAACTCCACTAGAGTCTGTTCAGATTTATTTTCCTTTTTAGAACATTACACAAAATAAATTATTCAAATTGTTCCTACTTTCTACGGTTTCCACATCACCAAGGATTAGATTAGCAGATTTACAGCTAAAAGAGCTTTTCACTGCTCGCTAATTCGAACGAGTCTTTATTATTTGTTAAGGCACCATACGGTGTAGCTTTTTAAATGTTAATAAGCTTAATCGATAACCATAGTGAAAAGTGTTATGGTCGTAGTTACTGCTCGTTGTACTACTAGTACGCATTATGCTCTATTTTTATAACGGAAACTAGAATAATAGCGTCATACACCTAATATTTTATCGAGTCATGCCGTTATGTACCTAAACACAAAAACGTACGTAAATAGGTAGGTACGTATAAAAATCATATTCAACTCTTGAATATTTTTTTATTTCCCTAATTTTCTGATTGTTGTCAAGTTGACTTTCGTAATATCAATAGACATTTATTTCCGAATTTTGAATCTAATTACAATAAAAGGTAAATAGTGCGGAAGTAGGCACACAGGACTAGATCTCAAAACTTTAATCTGTTGTGAATTGCTCTGGATACCTACCTAAAAAACTAGTTTAGACGTTACTTTATACACTTATGATAGTGACGAAGAAACTAAAAATATTTCTCATGTAACTATAAATTATAAGTAACATGAAAAAGGCGGTATGTAACTGTTCACTTCCCTGCACCTACATCGTGTGTAATGGGAGTGTCTTTACAGCGATGCCAGTTCCATCTACGACGGGGCGACGACCCCACGACACTTATGAATGAGCTAGGGACACCACATGTTAGCATTTGGCGAGAATTTTAATAACCCTTAAAAATTATATCACAAATACTAGCGTGTTCTTAATCGGTTACGTAGAAGTTTCTTCAAAAGGTTAGCTGTAATAGTGAAAAAAAAATTACGACTTTTAAAAAATTATATTACCTATTATTTAATCTACAGAATAAAGTTAAACCACTATTACTGCTTTCGGAAAATTTGGATCCTTAATTAGAGATGTTTGTCAGTTCTACCAGAAAATCTACTTGTTGTTAAATTACTAAACCTAGAATCCCTTTGGTTTAAAGGGAAGCGAAGGACTTAAAAACATAGTTAAAGTATGAACTATCAACTTTCATCTAATATTTAGTTGGAAGTGTTAATACTAAACTAATAAATCAGTGTTATCCTACGTTATCAGTCTCACAAAATGTTGAAAGTATTGTCGTAGTGATGAAAAATAAACAGCAAGAATCCAGCCTGAAGCCGGCAGTCTACAGCAGCTCGCGACGGCGGATTTCTTATTTATTCCCCTCTATAACTCATTTCATTTTTTTCATAACTTGTAGCGTTATTTTTTCTTTTTTTACGATCACTATTGGCATTTGGCGAAGTAGTAAAGTTTGGTTACTGTCTTGTATTTCTGTGTTCAAAGGATTTTGCGAATTAATTTCCTTCTGTGGCTGACTTCAACGAACTTTGTTTCTTCTCGGTGTCTATTATTTCAGGCTACGCCCGCATTTACGTCTGTCTCGAATCTAAACCAAAAGCTTCAATATTTTAATGCCTTTTTTATTACTTTTGAACTTTCTTAACTTTCAATGAATTTTCGAAACTAGGAATCTCGTATTTCAGTATTTTACCGTTAATTGTAGTTCGTTCTACGCCATACATCTTTATTGTTGAAATGTCATTTTAAATAACACAATAGTAAAAGAAACCATTTTATTAAAATTTAATACTTAACAAAAAAATTTACACATTCGTTGCAACCCTACAATAATGAGTATTTACAAAGGTACTTGTGGCAAACACCTACAAATATACAACTATACATCGTTTAAAATTAATAAAGCTAGGGGATGTATTTATTGTATCATTATGATAAGACCTGAGTTAATAAAATAATAAGAAATATTTTTTTACATGGAAAAATAGAATTGAGCAAAACTCCATATCTGAAATTATAATAATTATACCTGACTGTATATTTTTATAACATAATTTCGTGAAAGATAATATTTATGGAGTAAAGTATTTATTCTACATCTCTTCCAAATGGCACTCTTCAAGTAGATTAAATTAAAAGTACGAATATTATCTTTTTATAAATACTTACATTAATTTCAAATAAAAGTCACCATAAAATAATAAATTGAATAGCAAAGTATGGTGTTTGTAGTATTGAAGCGTATTTAAATATTTTTTGCATAAATTACTTTTTAAAATCTATTTACAACTATAATAAATGTAGTATACAATTTACAAAATATAAAATTAGCAAAAATATACATTCAATTTCAAATTATCACAAGAATTTTTTTGACACAGTACCTACTAAAAGTTCCAAGATAAATGTTATATACTGTGAAGTTTATTTAAATGATAATTATTAATTTTATTTACATGATATAATTGTAATAGATAATTATGAAATATACGACACTACGAAATATCGGTAGGAAGATTTTTCTATTCACAATTTTTTAATCTCACTTTTACCCACTATGCCAAATTTCACCATTCTTGATTTTTTTACAACATGCTTTTTAAGCATGAAACATTTTGACGTGGACGTATTCTACATTCCTTACTTCAACAGTAATACGTAATAAGAATACCGCAATCCAACACTTTCCGAAAGTTACAAGAACCACAAATTCTCGTCAGATAATTCACTGCAGTGGTCTCGCGAACATCAGTCTCTCGCTGCCCTGTCTCCTCATGATCTCGGCGGCGGCGGGCGTGGCCACGAACACGGCGGCCTGCCCGCCCAGCTCCATGAAGCTCCCCCTCTTCCTGTTCTTGGCACTGGACCGTCTGTTCAGCTTCACGTCGAACAGATCCTCCGCCTCGCTGTGGTCGTAATCGATCATCGGCTCGTTCACCACCTCCTTTCTTCTGTAATTCTTTTTTCCATTCAAGAAGTACGAAGCCGGCATGTTCACGTTGGGGGTTGATAGCTGCTTGGTTATCCTTCCTCCGGATCCGACTCTGTCGAAGGTAGGGAAGTGTCGTTGGAGGTTCTCAGAGAAGGACTGGCGGCGGTGGTTGTACCGTCTCCCGTCTAGCGGCTGGTGGGCAAAGGAGGCTCGGCGAAGGAAACGTGGCTCCGAGATCTGATATGGCTTCGGTCGATCTTGGTTGTGATTTGATTTCAACGAGTCTTCGTAGCTGCAACTGGAAGTTAAAAGACACGTTGGGTAAAGATATCCTAGACTATCGAAAGATTATCATAATTACAATTTTAAGTTAGTCTTCATCATGACTTGGGTCGAGTATTTGTTATAATGAATAGTCTATCGTTTTCGATAGTTAATGGTATATAGCTGCTATCGTCAGCACTTGCTTTTATATTAGGCTTTGGAAGCGAGATGATAGAAACTCACCATCTAATGTGCTAGTAGAAACACTGGTTTATATTAGAATATAATATTAGTATTATGACATACCCGCTGCTCTCCTCGGAAGTGTGCGCGCTGGAGTGTCCGCAGGGGCAGCGCGCGGCCTCGGCGATGCCGGAGTCCTGGCCACTGGAATTCACGGACGTTATCGACGTGTCTTGTCCTCTCCTGTGTGCCGTGTGTGGAGTATGGAACAGATGGTGTTCACTTGTAGTATAGTGTTAGTTATGTGTTAGTACGTTGGGGGCGTTGCGTTGTACGTCGTGGGTACTTACCCCCAAAACTTTTTAGTACCTACCCCATGACGGGTTTCAAGGTTAGTTAGTTATTTAGTATTCGATAACACGATGGCTTATACTCAAACAATCTTTTTTTGTTTCAGAATAAGTCTTAACTTATATGTAATCTGGATGCAGTATATAAGTAGGAATTTAAAAATTTAACAATGTCACTTTATTCGTTGCAGGATTATTTATTCAGGTAAACAATTAAATCTTTTACGTTCGTGTCTTATATTATTTATCCATGTAACGTTTCAACTCATGTGTTAGTGTACAGAGTTATTGTACACGCATAGAGCATACGTTGTGTTAGTATTGTAAGTAAACGAGTAATTATGTATATTACGTTGTCAATTGAAATTCATTTGAAATTTCTAAGTTTGGAACACGACAGGAGGCTCTGTAAATCCGAGCGAGTAGTCTGGTAATCTTTCAATTTTGTGGTTTACTTAAAGGCTTATCTCGAAATAGGAACTTAAGCTATTTGATTCAAGATTTTTGTATGCAAATGTCAAATAACAAAAAACTGATTATTTTCTCTCGGCTGAAATTGTTGACCTCAAATCTTTATATCATACTATGTTACTTGTGTTTATATTATTACTTAAGTAGAATATTAGTAAGATTTTAATCTACTATTAACTCAACCAAAAAATGTACACAGTAATTTCATGCTTTGAAAGTATGATGTATTTTACCTTTTCTGCAGCGGTCTCTGATTGAACTTGATGCATATTCTCTCATGTTTCTGATTGAATCCATCAGGTCCGGGGGCATCTAATTGATTCTTTACACATTTCTGGTGTGCTTTGCCGAATTCCTCCACAGTGTTGCCATGGGGACAGGTCTTCTTTAGTGTGCTGTGGTTGATGACGTCAATGTAGGAGTCAGCTTCGCTGTAGGACTGGTTCAGTTCCTGGCACTGGTTGCCGCCCGACGGGAAAAGACCTCCGAACTTAGTAAGGTGCTCAGTTGAGAAAGCGTTAAGGCGTTGCTGGGAATATGGTTTGTGGCGTTTTCTGTTAAGGCAAAAGATAGAAGAGAAGTCAGTCGACGAAGGTACCGGGTTAATGTTTGGAAACTTCGGTCAGTTAAGGGCTGATAAGTTTCATGGCGGTCGATATCAATGAAACTTTACAAAACAAAGCAAAGTAATATAATATTTTGTATTAAAACGATTTTCTATGAAACTCGACAGAATTCTTACTAGAGCACGGAACATTAAAGAAGTAATTAATATCGGTAATTTGAAATTTTGGAACTTCAATCGTCTTTTAATTATTCGCAAGTTAAAGGTCTCATGAAGGATAAACAAAGGTTAAGGTCTCATTTCAGGTGCCGCCATTTACTTAAAGCACTTTAACCACATAAACGCCTGGAAGTAGATTAAAAGATACAATGTACAAGAGATTCATGTGTACTATACAATATTAATGTGCATTTTACATTCAAGAAAAATAATAAAACAAGTTGAAATTTCGTCACGTTTATTTAATATCAACAAACCGAATGGTAATAAATAAATAGAAACAAATATCGATGTAATTACAACCATAAATAACTATCACAAACGCGTGCATGCAATTGGCAAACAAAGCCTTTACATAAAATAATGGGGCGCATGCTTTCTTTGGTGATGACGGTGGGGCCTGAAATGCAACCATACACAAAAAAGATGAACCTTACCTGTGATACTAAACATAATATAACCAATAACTTTGTTCAAAGATTACAAAGCAAGAAACAGATAAAACTGCGAGGGAGACCACAGATAATGATGATGTATCTGGGCAATCAGAAATGGATAAGATATAGAAACCGAATATATTGATAAAAACCAAATAAAATTACCTCCTGGTTCTTCTAACACACAGTATGCACACGGCGGTGGTGAAGGCTCCGATGAAGACGAGGCAGCCGAGCGCCACCACGCTGATCTCCATGGTGCTGAGCAGCGCGACGGTCCTGGCCGACACCATGGCCGTGTCCCCCACCTCCAGCACCTTGAACCCGACCAGGTCCCGACGCAGTTCCACCTCTCTTTTGAGCAGTGATCTGAAGGTTATGTTGATAGTAAGGAACATTTCATTTGCATCTAAACTGATTCCGTATTTTGAAAGTAGGATTGTTTGTGGAAATATTTTCTAATTCAGCACCATAATCAGAAGATTACAAAAAGAAAGTCATGTTATGCTTACCTTTGTAGTAAGTCCATGTCAATGATAGCATTGGACAATGGGTCCACGGCGTAAATGTACATATCGGTCCTGAAATAGAGTGTGATGTAGTAATTTCGTCGAATGTGTCATTGATATTATTTTTAATATATTCAAGAAAACACTTACGCGTAACCATCCATGGTGGTCTTTGCACTAGTCTCGAGTCTCCGAACCCTTATATCAAAACCTGTCACGTTTGAGAGGTACTGAGTTATGTTTGCCACTTCTTTCTCCACTTCCATTGGTTTCGCCGCCACTACGATCACCAACTGCTTACTTTCGTCTAGGACGTAAACCTGGGAAGACGCAAGTAGGTATTAAAATTACCTAAACAATAAATTGGTTACAATCTACTTCACGTTTACAAGCAGAAGCCACTTCATATCTGTTACTGTTGGGGGTTGATAAACAAGAGATGATAAATGATACTAGCAATAATGACAAAACTGATTTAGACTAAAATGATAGGATGATACTGATAACGAGAGTAAGGAGTATTATCATGTTGGAGAAAATGGTTGCGAAAGTGGCAAAGGAATCTATTTGATTAGAGGTATTATGGATCGAAAAATCCATTTACTTAATATGGTTTAAAAAAAAACATTTTCATGTAAAATTTACGTAATAATGATCATAATGGTGGCGACATCTGTATAAATACATACGAAAACATTAGCGATGGCCGATCGTCCATCATCGGCGCCGCGTCTGTCGGTGGCCTTGACGTCGAAGCCGATGACCCGTCCAGCGTCGCGCGCGAAGCTCCCCGCCGCGCGCACGCGCCCCGACACCGCGTCCACCGTGAACCTCGCTCCCTCCGAGTTGATCACCTGGTAGCGGATGTCTGCGTTGATACCCAGATCGGGGTCGGTCGCCTGGAATAACAACATCAATTTAAGAAAATTTTGAGCATAAAAAGAGTGTTTTAATTTGCTGTGTTCACCTGTGAAGCAGGAGCACGAATAATATGGTCGATATTGTAGTTTTTAAGAAATTCATGTGTATCTTACATTATAAAGAACTGGTATTCTTGAAAGAAATATATTTGATATGGTAAAAAAATGTTTGATGTGTGTGTAGGCAAAATAGTTTTTCTCATTTAACTTACGTGCAGTTGAATAACTTCGTATCCGAAGGCGGCCGTAGTCGGTATGGCGGTGACCATCGGGCGGCCTCCGTTAACGAATCTTGGTGCATTATCGTTTACGTCTTTTATCCTGACGACCACCTTCACGTCAAACTTCGTCATTCCTTCTAAGACGTCGTCGGATACCGGGTATATCATATGTGGAAGCTCCCTACTGATTTTCTGTCTCTCGGCTCTAACTACTATTTCATACACTTCCCTAGTCTCTCTGTCTGGACTCCTCACTAAGTACAGGGTACCGTTCCGAGGATCGATCACGAACGATTTTTTAATATCGGTGTCGTTTTCGTTCAGGATGTAATATTTCATTTTAAAGGTTTCGTAGTACTCCGTTAAATTTAGGGTCACCAGTTCCACGGGAGTGTGTACGTTTTCTTCAATTTCTAACTCGTAGTATCTAGATATAAATACGGGCTTGCTGGACACCTCGATATCGTCTGGAATATCCTTGAGGGTCAGCATCACGATGGCGGTCGAACTTAAACTCGGTGACCCCAAGTCGGATGCTATTACTGTAATATTGTGTATAGTTTGAGTTTCGTAATCTAATTTGCCCGTAGTCGTAATAATACCCTCCTTGGAATCTATTGCAAAAATACTAAACAAGTTTTTTCTCTGCGGCAAGCTGTACAAAATGAGGCCATTACCGTTACCGATAAAATCTGAATCGTTAGCGTATACTCTCTTCACCATGGTACCGATTGGAACGTTTTCTTTTAAAGATACTTTATATACTGGCAGCA
Source organism: Lerema accius (assembly GCA_001278395.1). Lineage (NCBI taxonomy): Eukaryota > Metazoa > Arthropoda > Insecta > Lepidoptera > Hesperiidae > Lerema > Lerema accius. The sequence continues at coordinate 806,326 of LGAG01000159.1, forward strand.
TCATGACCGATTCGAAGTTGTGGTTGGCGAATTCATCCGCTTCGGGATGCTTCCATTCTAGGAGCTCGTCGTAGGCAAAAAACTTTGGAGCGTTGTCATTCACATCTAAAACTTGCACCTCGACGCTAACAGAAGATGATAGTTTCTTGTCTGCGCCATTGTCCTGAGCCACAACTGTTACTATGTATTTATCTTCTCTCTCTCTGTCCAATTCTCCGTTCACGCTAAAAACTCCACTGAGCGGAGAAATCTCAAAAGGAATATCTTGTCCCAGAGGTTGAATGAAGTACGTCAAATTAGCGTTTTGTCCAAAATCTGCATCGGTAGCGTCCACTTTACCCAATACTCGGCGACTATATTGCGCTTCCTCCACGTTAAAATTGTACCAAGACTTTTTGAACATCGGGAAGTGATCGTTGATATCTTTAATGAATAGTCTGATAGTTATGTGGTCGCTGAGTTCGCCGCCATCTAATGCTGACACATTTAATTTAAACTCGGATTCTGGTGGCAAAGTTCTAGCGACTACTATATGGCCGTGTCTCTCATTTATAACAAAGAACCTTTTTAATTGGGGTGTGTTATTCGTCACAGCGTACGGTGGCATAAAAACTTCAGAAATGAACTCGTATCTAACCTGGCCATTTACCCCGCTATCCATATCTATTGCGTTTAATTTTAATATGGTCGAACCGATGGCGACATTCTCTGGAACTATAAACAAGGGACCCGTTGAATCGGATGCAGCGGCAAATTTGTTTTTTGGTTTAGCTTCCACTTTGATGATGGTTCCATTCGACTCATTCTTTTTTTCGCGGTATATTTTGACTGAAGATTTATCATCCATTTCTAATAATTCGACGTTTTCACCGAGAGGTATTATTATTTGATTGTACATCGGCTCATTATCGTTTTCATCGATGACTGTTATTGTTAACTTCGCTTCTGAACTGAGGCTTCCCTTGTCTCTCGCGACTATTTTAAATAAGTACATACTTTTTTCTTCCCGGTCCATCTTATCGCCGACGAATGAAACGATACCTGTTTCTTCGTTGACACTGAATAGATTGTGACCATCGCCAAATAGTGTATATGTGAATATTGCATTTTGACCTAAGTCAGCGTCTTTGGCGTGTATTTTTTGAGTCATTTTAACTTCAGTACCAAGTTTTGAATTTTCTGGAATGAAACCTTCATATGACTGATACTCAAATATCGGTGGATTGTCATTTTCATCGTCGACGTAAATGGTGACCTGATATAATCCCGCCCCTGATATAACTCCTTTATTAAACTCAGCTATCACAGTCATTCTGTAGGTGTCCCTTTTCTCTCGATCCAGGGGTTTGTGAGCATATATAGTTCCATCTGGCCCTAAAATATAATAATTAAATTATTTAATAACCACTGCCATCATTATATTAAATATTTTTACTACATAAAACATCTAAAGTAGTGACAACTCATTCTTAATCTTCTGAGCGACTCGTTTTCAGGCAATGAAATCCAAAAATTAAGTAATTATTCATTTAAGTTTTTTATAAAATGTCTTACCTATTGCAATATCGTCAGTGATATCTTGCTGATTCGCAATGAAAAACTGGATGTTTCCACTACTGTTCAACGGTGGAGCACTTATATGGACATTAAATATTTGCCCTATAGTAGCTCCAGCGACGTTCTCTTTAACCCGAAATTCGAGCGGCGACTGCATCCCCCTTTAATAAAATAATAGCGTTATTAAGAATCAAAGGATCGAAAGTAATATTAAATGAGTAAAATAATTACTTCAAAAAGACACCTCTCTCGTCATTCACGTCGACCACGTGGACCGTGGCGTTGGTCGAGATCGTTATGTTGTGCCGATCCTGTATCGCCACCGCCTCGAAGTCGAACATCGGCCGGTTAAACTTTGATAGCTCGTGTATTACTGTTATAACACCTGATCGTTCTTCTACAGCGAAAGGGACTGAAAAATATTAAATCTATTATGAATACGAATAAAAAATTAAAATAGTTTAAGCCAAAATAATTTAACGTACCCCCCTCTTCATATCCGTGCAATAGGTCATACGACACATCTGATCTGTCCATTGCATCGTTGACTCGTATTTGTCCGACACTGGTCCCGATACCGACGTTTGATCCGACCCAAAACTCATAGGGTGCTCCTATGAAATCGGGTCGTTCCAATTTGGGACCTTAAAATTGTGTTAAAATAATTTATTTCATATCGATTCTTTATGTCCAAAATTTTTATTATTATTTATTACAATGGTAAGAGTGGCAAAAGGCACATTACTCTTCTCCCAATAACTGAACAGCTTACCGTTTTCACCTAAAGTAACATCAATAGTGACGACAGCCAAAGAATATCTTCTCTCACTGGGATTAGCTGGCTGATCTGATGCTTCGATGAACAGAGCATGTCTCCCTTCCAGTATCGGGGACTCGGCCAGACTGATGACTCCCGTCTTGGCGTCCACTTGAAAGGGGGACGTGATCGTCAAGTTACTAGTTCTCTGTAAGTCATAAAAAACTACTCCATTTCTTCCTAAGTCCGGATCCATCGCTTTCACTTTTCCAATGTAGGTCCCGACTTTGTCGTTAGATTTCACTGTAAACTCGTAGAGGTTGCTCGGCACGAATACGGGATTGTTGTCGTTGGCGTCCAGCAAAGTGACTTCTACGGTCACGAATGACATCAGCTGATGGATATCTTCGAAGTACTCTATATTTTCACTTTTAGTTCCAATTTTGTCAGGAAAAACGTAAAATGTTTTGTTTTTGTCACTCGGTGTGGGTGGATTTCTTCGCCACTTCGACAAGCGTTGCTTATCGAGGAACGTTCCAACTATGCTCGGGTTCTTCTCCTTAGCGTACACTTTCATCCGAAGAGAAGCGTGTTGCTCGCGATCCAAAACGGTCTGAAAATAAATTGTTACGTAAATCATTGAGTCCGACCTTAATGAGGTGAATTAAGCGTCAAAGGAACCGTTAATAGGCCTTAATACGGAGATGCTACTGATATAAATTAGTGTTACCTGGTTCCGTACAGTGAGCCAGCCGCTGCGCGGGTCGATGGCGAAGGCTCCCCGCGGGTCGCTCAGCTGGTAGCTAAACTCTCCGTTGTCTCCCTGGTCCTTATCAGTCGCCATCACTTGCAGTACGCTGAAACCTGAGGGTTGTAAATTATTTGAGGGTACACTTACGAAATGTTAACGGACTAATTAAATACGTAGCATACAATTCAAGAGGTATATCATATTACATAATAGACAACAGTTTATTTTATGGTAACTTAGTAAGTACTAAATGCATAGTGCTCGAAAGCTGATGGCTTGCGAGGACGTATGTGATCATCATAAGCAACTGCAGCGCGGTGGAGTGGCTGTATGCTCCTCAGTTATGAGGAGAGACCCGTGCTCAGTTGTGGGCCATTGATGAGCTGACTCCAATTAGTAAGAACTATATACAACCGATTAAAGAAAAACTTTTCGGTAGTTACTTACTGTGTATTTGGTGACAGTCTTTTTAGCCTTTAGGTTTTGTGAGAAAAAGTAATAATTTACTATAGAAAAGTGTTTGTACGAACCAACTTAGAATATAGACTCGTTAATACACCGGCATATATTTTATCCTGATTGGATTTTAAAACTGTTTATCTCGGAGCAATCCCTGCTACCTAATAAAACCCATTATGCTTCCATAATATTTAAATCCGCTCGGAGCGCTTTTAGCCTGTTTGTAATGATCCTTCCTTTTTCACTTATTAAATTACCTAACAGTTATTATACTGATACTCATGGGGTCGATAGGTACAGTACCGTTTGGTAGATTTTCTACGATGCTGATGTTATAAAAGTCGACTTCAAACTCGGGCAAGTTGTCGTTGAGATCTATAATTTCCACCTCGATCCGGGCTTGCGCGGTCTTCAATGGGTTGTCAACTTGTGCTGCCTGAACTTGCAACACGTAGGTATTGGCTGAAATTATTTTTACAATTATTATGTTTATTTAAGTTTTCTTGTCTTTTATAGCATTTTGTGGATTTATATAAACGGTAATGAGTAACACAAACTTATGTGGTAAATATTACAGTAGACGGCTACAAAATTATGTCAATTTAGGTGTCAATAAATATGCATAAATTTGTTACTGGTATCTGAGAAATAATAGACCCATAAACGGTTGTTATTACGTAGCGGCCACAACTCAATTAATAAGGCATCACTAACACCCCCGTCCCGAGGACAAACATTTATCTGTCACATAAATATTTGGGCTAACCGAGAATCGTGCTAGGATCCCTCGTTATAAGGATACAGGAGACTCGCTTATCATTTGCTTAGACCCAAGGAGATAAACCAAGAAGAATTGTATTCAAATAATCTGAGAGTTAAGTTGCCATGTGAGGTTTTACACATTTTGATGAAGAACAGAATGACGTTATCAGGCGGTCTACATCAGTTGCCATGTGGAGTCTTACAGGTTTTTATGTAGAATATGGTGTCGTTACCAGGCAAGGCGGTCTCGGCGTCCAGGTCCAGCTCCCGGTCGAGGAACAGACTCCCGTTGAGCGCACTGAGCGAGAACAGGCGGCGCTCGTTGCCGGCCACCAGCTCGTAGCGGACCGGCGCCGCGACGCCCGCGTCCTGGTCGAACGCCCGGATCGGAGGATCGAACGTCAACTCCTTGTGGATCTTTTTGCCCTGGTGTAAAGAAAAATAGTCGAAATGTAGTCACGAAACCAAGTATGATTAAATGTAGCAGTTATCGAAATTTCAATGATGGTTGGTTGGAAATAACCCCTTCGTTATCACGGAAAAAAAATTATGTAACATTATCATCTTATGCATAAGTAGTGTTTAAAAGTTTAAATCTGACTTTACAATTACATTTCATTGTTCTAAAGCTGTATAGAAGAGTCTAAAAGTGAACGTAACTCAAATCTCACAATATACATAACACAGGTAAACACGCCACAATAAAAACAAAGGCATCAGATTCAGGTTACATCACAGATTTCGCGGAGTTACAATATCCTATCGTTAGGTTAACGACCTATAACGACAATATTTTCCTTTTTTCATTGCTTCGAACAGAGAGCTCACTCGTAGTTACGAGATATTCAATATCTGTTATACCAATAAACAAAATTGAATCGACTCTCGTAGATACTCATGTCTAAGTATTTAATAATAGAAATACTGTTTGCGTATGCGTGGTAGTATTTTGTAAATACATCAGACCTGTGTGTAAAAAGATTCTGTAGAAAATTTCATCTGGTAGCAATTCCTAGCGTTCCATTCAGATTTTAGACTAGATTTATTTATTTATTTACATGTTACATTATAGTATACTACTAAGAATACGCTCTCATTTCCCGTTGTAAAACTCTTTTTTTATTAACCGATTCATGTATTCAAAGTACATTCCACTTTGTGGTTTCAAGCAGCAAATAAAATTTGAAGCATAATTGTATACATTGCAAAATGCTAGTCCAAATAATATAACTGTCAAAAATGTATTTTCGTAATGATTACGATACTCACGAACAGAGGGTAGAACTCTGGTATTTGTATCTTGTAGACATCCTGCGTGAACTTCGGAGGGAGGTCATCGTTGTCTTGCACCAGGATGTGGACTGTGGTGTTGACACTGCGGGGGGGAGAGCCGCGGTCCTGGAACATGGTGGAAATATGCTTTTAACATCTTCTCAACTTGTAGTTAACCAACTAGTTTTTTTAATTGGAATGCAATATAATTATGTGCAGACGCACCACGAAATGTTAACTTGCCATCGTCACTCAAGACCTCATTAATCAAAGGTATCACCGATAAGTATTAAAAAAACGTTATAAAATTGGCTAGATGTCAATCAGACTCGCTTACTAATAGTCCCTTTAATCTTTATAATATTAAAAGTGATAAAATCAATTAATTTTCTAGCCTAGTAGCCACCTACAGGGCTGCCTGCTGGCACTCTCAAAGTTCATAGAACTATATTTCTATTACTTACAGAAGCAGATATAGTGAGAAGGAATTCTTTATCTCCACTATCGAAGTCTAATGGCTTGGCTAGAACGAGAGCTGGCTTGTGCGAGCTCTCGAATGCGAAGTGGCCATCCAGGTCTCCAGATATAATGCTGTACTGGACGTCGGAATTAGGAGTGTTTGGTTTGTCCCGGTCAAAGGCATGTATTCCCTTGTATATTGTTAGACCTGTGAACAGATTTTTTTAATAGCTTGCTAAAACTAAATCTATGAATAGAGAAGCTACAATATGGTAATCAGCTAACATCGTATGACTTTTATAAGACATCAGCAACAGAAAAAAGCGCCAATTATAGCTCTTATCTCTCAGCTAGAATACCACGAATATTGGTTGACTTAAGCAAGATTTGTCGTTAATATTTTTGATTTAGAAGTAATAATATCCTAATGAAGTAAGATGAGATAGGCTTGATATGAAACAAAATTGTAAGCCAATCACTTGTCACTAATGTATCCACTTATTTTGACCTTTTGAACCCAAAAGCTTCGAAATAGTTGAAAAAGTCGCCCACACTTTTAGCAAGTAATGTGGCCGGACATATTACACTAGCAATAAAGAGAACATTAGGCAATGTGTGGGTGTCAGTGATTGAGCTCTAGTGAACCTGAAGCTGGACAATACGAACATTAATCAATCAATCATTTCTTGTGATCGTCACGAGGAAAGCTGATTCCGTTGTAAAACGATTTCTTTCAAGTCAATCAGAGCTTCAGAATTCGATTTGAAGCATGTTATGTTCAGATAAACTTGAAGAAATCGACCGTCGCTATAAAACATAAACTACTTATTAATCCGTGCTAGAAAGAAGTAACTTTTAATGTTAATTACGGTGAGGATTTTTCTTTTAATACTGGCGCCTTTCTACGCGTATTACTAAGCTGAGTTATTAGTTGAGCGCATATTATCGTTACCAGTCAGTATAATAGGTAAGTGAGCTCTGATAGTGTATTTATTAACAAACCATTTAAAATGTGGGTAAGGAAATTATAATCCATTTACCTGTAGGGGTCAATTCGTCCACAGTGACACGATACGGTGTGTCCAAGAATTTAGGAGCATTGTCATTGATGTCTTCTATGTATACCGTCACGGACAGATACGCAGATATCTGAAACCATTCGAAAACATCCCTTAAATATATGAACCACATGGCTTAAGGCAAAATAAATGGTTAAATAGCAGCCAAAAACTACTGATATTCTCATTAACATATATTACACAAAGGATCTACTATCGGTCCTTCCTATTCGAGGTTTGTCATAGTTGGTTGTACTGTAAGCGTACTGTAACTGTTTGCGTAACTCATTACAAAAAAACTACGTTTGTAAAATGAAATATCATATTGCTATCGACTAAAACCGGATGTGTATAGTCCGCGATTTCCGGGTCCAACCTTCAAATAGCTAACTAAAATAGTTTGACATAGTTTTAAAATGAGGCATTGGCATTTGATCATTGACGGGTTCACGGAACACTGAAGTATAATATAGATAGGTTAATGCTCTTACCGAAATAGTGAAATTCTCTAAACCGTTATACTCTAGTTGATGAATGGAAACTGCTTTGTAGCGATGTATGAATAGGTATCTATACTAGAGAGATTACAATGTTTCGATATATTATTTGCATATGAGTTATCTCTTTGGATTACCTATCTTTTATTAAGATGTTAAAAAGAAATAAAACAATGAATGGGCTACTTCTTGTAATTCCATTCTAATGTGATAGCGTGATTCTAATGTGATAATGTGATAGATACATATAAAGTTTTGGACGAATGGCTATCCAATAATAAGCAATCACCATAGTGAGAATTTAAATACGTTTCAGTTTACGAACATCTTATCTTGAAGATGAAGTTAAGACTGTCGCGGCGTTAGAAATCACACTTATTATAAATCCAGTGAACAACGATTATCTATACAAAATCGCTGCACTCAATAATTCTATAGTACATTCCAGAAGTCTATAGGTAAAGTGAATAAAATCATTCCAAATCCTAAGGCTTAGAGCTTCGGCACAGTTCGTTGACTCTGCCTCAATTGATCTAAAACACGTATTTACACTTTGTGACAGTCATAAACTCCCCGTTAAATATTTTCCGTAAAGTTTACAGCTGCTACGCTTTATTGGGGAAACATACATTCGCTGGGTTAAAATGTGAACGATATTGAATTTCGTAGGACTTATTGTGTAAGAGTTTCAGAGTTATTTTATTCTTCAAAAGCTTATTCAAACTTTTAATTATAAACATGTTTAGACTTGGAAGTTTGGTTGGTTTACACAAGAGTGTAGGAGAAGAAAGCGGCCTCGTTGATTAAGTTATGCTCATAGACTTATACCAAAAATTTTAAACTTATTTCGAGTAAAGGTAACTATTAATGGGTAGTTTGAAGCAGTTTTTGATTTGCACTCATTGTCATTCACTCTTACTCACACTCATAATCCCATCCTAAGACTCTCAGTGGATGCCATGCCATGAACAAGAATGAAATACAAATGAAACACTCAGACCGAGAATTGAAAAAACTCATCATTCAAACTGCCTCGTTGGAAATTTACCAAGAACGATAAGTGGAAAAGGCAGTACAAAATCGTTCCTAACCATTGCACTGCACAACTACCAACTGATTCTCTTTTCTCTAATCAAGCGTCACAAGTGAAGCCAACGTTACCAAGTCATCGCCAGCATCAAAGTCGCAGCCGAGCCGGAACTTGACGACGTTCTGCGGGGAGTCGCTGTCCACCAGCGAGTCCACGCTCTGCGCCAGGACCACCGACACGTGGGTTCTGTTCACGTCGCGGTATGTGAACAGATGGGCGTCCTCCTCTCGCTCCACTGGCTGGAGTACTAGGTTCTTCCTGGAATCAAAGAGGCCTCGTGATTTTTTTTCTATGGTAAACCAACACACTTGTAGTCCAACACTGGGAGTGTGTTGAAGATGCTATATTATCATATCATTTTTCTGCCTTGCCAGGGAATCGAACCCGTCTTTTGAAAATAGATCTGGCATTATGCGCCATACCGACCGTTGTATTAAAATTATCAATTGTTTTAACACTGTTCACTTTTTATACCATTATTTCTGATGTTTTATTTTTATGCGATGTTTTTTAACTATATTATAAAAGCTTTTAATTTTGCTTTAATAAATCCAACCTACATGTAAAATATAAAATATGAAAATAACGCCATCTGCTGTGTGCTCTCTAAACTAAATATTTTGTGTAAGTAAAAAAAAAAACATAAAATTAAAGCAAACTTCGTAACGACGTACTTACAATAGATACAAATGACTTTTCTAAGTGAGAAAATTATATTAAAATTGAATTTATTAGGCAAGCAGCTATACGACATTTTGTAGTAAAACTACTGCCATCTATACTTAAATTCTAACACTACGAGGAATTTGAACAAAGTATGCTGTCTCAAAGAATCGCTATAAGCATTCAATAGAGGGCGTTTAAATAGAGAATGTTTCGAAACACAAAAAAAAAAAAGTTCGTCATTTATATTTTAATAAACGCAACATTATACACGACCCAGTTATTATGTTCGCGAGTTTATGATTAACATTACGATCACTATCGCGACAAACGTAACACATTAAAAAGTATCATAATGACAGTAATTACTTGTACTCGGCATTATTCCCACGAATCTCACGGAATTACACCGGAAGGAAGAAAGGTGAGATTACGTACTAGGTACCAAGTGTGATGCGTCGATGTAAAATGCACTATTTCGAAGCTTTTTTAAACTTACCTTGAAGACCATAGAGTAATAAAGTATTTATTGTTTAAATTGAAGACTTCAAATACCTATACTCGAACGAAAACACCGACGCGAGTAACTAATTAGGTATAGTAGGTACGTAGTAATACAATTGTTTCACTAATTGGAAAAGGTAATTGTGTAACAATTGTTATCAATATTATTCAAACTAAACATTTTTATGCTAATACAATATACGCAAGATATCGGTCATAACAGGCACGGTAAATTTTTTCTAGTTGAATGATTTATTAATGTGCTGTATAATTATTATAAACCCTGTTTCCTGTTCTTTTTAGGGTTCCTTATTCGAAAGCTTACTAAGGCTTTGTTATATTATAGCCAATGATACTAAAAAAATTAACTGGGTCGTTACAATGTTTTCAAAAGTAAAACGTCCTTCCTAAATTATTTGACACATATGTTCTTTAAACAGGAAAAGAACCTACATTTAACTGTCACTCGATCGGGAGATTGTTAATATTTTTTTTATTTGCGTTTGAAGTTTAGGACTTATCAACTACAGACTAGCTGACTTAAACCTCATGGTAGTAGGTACGATATACATTATTTCAGTGTAATATGTAAATGAATAAAATAAATGACGCAATTTAACACTGGTACGGAACCTTTGAGTGTACGTCTGTCTCGCACTTAGCCATTTTTACACCTATTTCTTTATCGTTATCATTGCATGCAAAACATTTATATTCGTTAACGTAAGTAAGCACGATACAGTTATAAGTGATTAATTCTTAAGTGTATGCATGTTGCAAAGCGATGTATAGTTAGTTGCATGCTATGACTGAAACTAAAGACAAGTATTGATAAAATAAAATCATGTAGTCCTTTATTGCTGTATAATGTACAATGGAATTAACTAACCTATTTAAATAACCGGCATTCACATATAAACCGAAATCAAAATTTGGACATATTATTATGATGTTGTTGCTTACTATCTACAAGGCATTCTTTCGTGTTTGTTTCTGCTTTCGTTCCTAAAAGAGTCTCTTGAATTTCTAATATTGTTTTGTCCTTTGTTTCTGGTAGCACTTTATAAACTATTACAATAAACAGGGTCTCTAACACACCGAAACAAATAAACAGTCCTCGAACCCCACAGTAATCTATAACGAATGGGGTGATTCTCATTATAGTAGCCATCAGGAAGTTGGCAAAACAACTGACAATCAAAACTGAAGAACTTCTATACTTCACAGGAACCAATTCGCCGATAACTGTGTTACACATTACCAATGGTCCAACACTTATTGCTAAAGAATAACCAATCAGTAACAAAATTAATACAATTGTATATTCAACAATTACTTCATGATGAATGATATACAAGTAAAATGACATGGAAAACAAAAATGTTACACCAGTTGTAGAAGTCACTAATAATATAAATCTCCGTCTAAATATTTTGCATAAACTACATCCAACATATGTACCAAGGACCGTGATACCATCCAAAATTAACATCACCGTATAAGCAGATTTTTCAGTTCGTGTTATCCGTTTGGTTACGTCCATAGCATACATTCCACAAGCCATTTTACCCGTAAATAGATACAATGACTCAAGTAACAAGGCCAGTAAAAGAGGTTTGTAAAATATGTTGGATCTGAACATTTTTCCAATTGATATAATTAAATTTTTTCGCGGCCGATGCACACAATTTTTCTGTTGTTGTAACTGAATCAATTTTTCTAATTCTGCTTCCGACTTCTCACTGCAACCTTTCAACCATCGATGTGATGTAGCACAGTCTTCAAACCTATCTTTGTTCACTAACCAGTAAGGAGACTCTGGCCATAATAGTGTTGTTAGCAAAGTGTAAGTGGAACATAGTATTGCTAAAATCCCAATCTTCTTCCAGTGAAAAAAGGTCCCGATTGTGTTCGCTATCCAAACCCCCCATAAGAAGATAGCCGCCCTGAGAGCTAAAAATACGCCCCTATATTGGGGAGAAATATATTCAGTAAGGACCATAGTTGACACAGTGAGGGGTGTACCTGCAAGCGTTCCATGTAAAATTTGACTTATTAGAATATGCGTTGTATTTTTGCTGAAGTAGAAAACAATAAATCCAAGAACGGAAGTGATGGAGATGAATAAAAATGACAGCTTCCTTCCAATGAGCCTCGCAAGAATGGCTAATATAATAGAGTTCACTGTTCCACTGTAGTTGATTGTACATGCTGTAAAAAAAATACGTTAGGGATTATCATCACCAATATTATATATGAGTAATATACATATCTACTTTCATATAATAACCCGCAAAAATGAGTTGCTAATTAGCACGTTTAATAGTGACAAAAATACGTACACAGCCAAGATGCCATTTCAGTATTGACAGCCTCCGATGAATTTGCTTCTTGTCGTAGTTGAGATATGAGCACTGTGGGTGATCCAAAACTTAAGCCATAACAGAAGTTGGCCATAAAAACTCCACTACATACAAGTATCTGAAATCGTTAAAAGATCTTGTGCTTACAAGTGTAGAGCGTTGATTAGATGAAAATGTTAATTACAAAGAAGAAACATTTCGTTTGCTTTTCTGTCACACTTGTATCATTTACATTCCATTATCTTTATTACAACTCTTAATATTTATACGTTTTATTAATGCTCCCTATTGGTCTAGTTACCTTACGTCGATAGTTACCAAACAAAAAAAAAATCGGTTGAAATTCTAAAGAAAAACAGGGCGTTGAATTATCTTGTACATTATTACCTATTCAATTATAAATTACAATACTAAAAATATATCAGAATACTTACTTGCCGCAATAGATATTTCCGGGGAAAAGCATCATTACTATGTTTATTATTATCAGCAGTAATGTCAACAGCTTCATAGTCACACGTTTCCATTAAAATAATTTACAAACAAAGTTTAAACCATAATACCACCACAGATTACAGTAAAACAACATATGGAAAAGACGGCACTTGAGTCAAAGTTACCTTGACAATTTGATATTGCGCAAATAAAGATTAAGACCGAAATATCAATCGCTATTAAATTACTTTACACTTACTAACACTGGTTTTATTTAAATGTTCAATAGAATTAAGTACTCGTATACGTAAGCAGATGAATGGATGGGAAATAAAAAACTAATTTGTCATTACTAGTAGACATCATCTTACTATTTGTCGTGGAGTCTAGACTTGAATTTCTTGATTTTGATTTGATGTTTATTCTTTTATGTTTTGTTCACATTATTATGTTTCTCAGCTACCTGAACAGGCACAGTATGTTAATTTACTCTACACTATTTCATAAATGAAGAGACACTCGTGCTCTTTGGTAGTTTCTTGAGTAAAGCTTAATTATCGAAATTATTTATAAATATTTCGCTCTACTTATGCAAAACATGGAACAATAAAGATAGCTTATTTGTACAAGTGCAGACTTAAAATTTCATATAGTATATTATTTAATAGAGATATTCTGTTCATGATTAAATTAAACAATAATACGATGGAAACGTGTCATTATGAAACTACTACAGCAAGTAATGAAAATGAAGAGAGTGACAATGCTATTTCACGGAAATGTCTTCTGCGTCAAGTAAGTGATAATAATATTGCCCTATAATTTTAATGAGAATTACAAACTAGCTTGAAAATGCAATTTCACTATCCTCTCCAACACATGGACGACAGTGTCTAATTAAATAGGACTACGGGAGAGAGAATAGGACTATTAGAATAAGACATTAATAAAATAGGAGTAGTTATCTATTAATTAATAAGATGACTGTGTAAGTTTCTATGATTAAAATTTTATTTCCCGACTTACGAACTATTAAATTAATGAGTGTTGGTTTATAAGTGTGCGCATATTAATCGAGTTCGGACATAAGAATGCAACTTTTTATTTTGCATATTTAAACAAGGTTTCTGTTACTAAGAGCTTGGCATATCGTGCAATTTATTTTTCTAAGGTATTTTCTTTTTTAATGATTAAAATTAACATTCATAATAGTTGAAAATATTTTGCTCTTATGTTTCTTAAACGATTTCAGATACTTGTTTGCAGTGGAATATGGGTTTCTAATTTCTCGTACGGCTTAATTATGGGATCACCGACAGTGGTCATACCTCAACTTAGACATGAAGCAAATTCAACGGATGCGGTCAGTACTGAAATGGCATCTTGGTTGTGTAAGTAATTTCTAAAACATTCATTTACCTCTTTTTTCAGTCATGGTTTATAAATTAGATAAAATATTTGCTTTATAAATAGCTACGTAGATACTTATTTTATTTTAAATAATAATAGGTCCATAACACATTTCTTTTTTCTTGCAGCATCTACTCTTAACTATAGTGCAGCGGTGAGCGCAGTCATATTAGCAATTCTAGCGAAGTTAATTGGAAGGAAGCTGTCCTTCTTGTTCATCTCCATCACTGCTTTAATTGGCTTCATTATCTTTTACTTCAGCCAAAATACAACGCATATTCTTATAAGTGAAGTCGTTCTTGGACCACTTGCAGCCGCTCCTCTTACCGTCCTTACTATGATCCTTACAGAATATACTTCTCCTCGATACCGAGGAGTGTTTTTAGCTCTCAAGTCTGCCATTTTCTTATGGGGAATATGGGTAGCGAACTCGATTGGAACCTTTTTTCATTGGAAGAATATTGGGATTGTTGCATTGATATGTTCTATTTATAATTTGGTAACAGTTTTGTTGTGGCCTGAGTCTCCGTACTGGTTAGCAAACAAAAACAGGTTTCAAGACAGTGCAATATCACATCGATGGTTAAAAGGGTGCAGCAGAGAGTCAGAAAAGGAATTGGATATACTGTTTCAGTCACGAAAACAAATACGTTGCACGCAAAAAAACTTAATTAAATCGATTAGAAATATGTTCAGGTCGAAGAAATTTTATAAACCAATGTTATTATCGATGTTACTCACGGCATTATATCAATTTTCGGGGAAAATTTGTTGTGCGATGTACGCTATCGATATCATCAGGCGCATAACGGGTACAGAAAAAACCGCATATACAGGGATGTTAATTTTAGATGGTATTACTATTCTTGGGGCGTATATTGGATGTGGGTTGGCCAAAATCGTTAAAAGAAGGGTGTTGTTACTAGTATCTTCTACGATTGATGTAACATTTTTATTTTGTACATCATTATACTTATATCTCATATATTTTCAGGTAACTTCTGAATACACAATTATTTCATTGTTATTATTAACGGGGTATTCTTTAGCAGTAAGTGTTGGACCGATGATAATGTGTACGACAATTTTAGGTGAATTACTTCCAGTAAAGTATAGAAGTACATCAGTTTTAGTTAACGGCTTTTTTATCAACTTCCTTTTAGCTACTATTATGAAAATATCTCCTTATATAATATATTATTTTGGTGTTTGTGGCCTATTTTTATTTTTTGCTGTGACAGAATCGATTTTTATTGTGATAACTGATAAAGTACTACCGGAAACTAAAGATAAAACAATATTAGAAATTCAAGAATCTCTTCTAGGCACAAAAGAAAAAAAAGAAAAAGTTGGCTGTTTAGAAGACTGTAATGAACAAAATGATAATATGTTGTAAAATTATTATTTTAATTTCATGAAATTAAACTAGTGGATTTACCTTTGTATTTAAAAAAATAATCTTTGCAGCTCATTCAATTTAAAAAATATACTTCAACAGTAGAATGTTTTGTTATCACTTGCTGACAGGTTGACTATTTATTTCAAAAGACATGTTTTGTAATCTTAATTGCTCCCGTACCAAGGTGGGCTGAGACGTTAGGTTCATTATATACCACTTTCTCTACAATATAATTATATGATTTAAAATCCTTTATTAATGTTTTAAAAATTTACTGTACATAGAATTAAATTAAAGCCTTTTATTTACACAGTTGTAACCTATTTAAACCAACAAGTATGCTAATTTTCCTGAAATTAGCGTGATGTATCTTACAACTAACTCATACTTATAAAAGATTTAAACTTAGATTAGCGATTTAATATCATCATCATAATATCTATAACTGTCCCTCTGCTGGGGTCGGAACTCCTGTTACAATGTGATGGGTATAGGCCAAAGTTCACCACGCTGACCAAGTGCATATTGGTAGACTTTACACACTTGAGAATTTTTGGAGAGCTCCCTGGTGTTCAGGTTTCCTCACTAAGCTTTCATTCACCGAAGCGAGTGATAATTAGTTTGTAATACGCATATAACTAGAAAATCAGATGTGCATGACGGGATTTGAACCAAGGTACTAAAGCGCGGGAGACTAACGTTCATACCACCAGGCTATTACTACTGATTTAATATATTGATTACTAAGTATAAAATGGTCCGACAAACCCAATAATAGGGTAAATGATACACCAATATTTAAATAAACATGATACAATTTATAAAAAAAGTAGAAAGCGGGGTAGACGTTGTTTTCACATAGGTACTATATCTTCTATAGTTCGATTGATCTCTTAGTTTCCTGCACCAATTATACCGATCCTTACCTCGGGTGAACTTCCACTTGTAAGACTTCATCTCCTACATTCAGATTCTCAGGTATCCTCACGAACTTGAGATAGTCTCCCACGGGATAGAAGTTACAACCTGAAAAAAGACAAAACTGTGTAAGTTACATATTTCTTTATTTCTATCTTTGAACTTTAGTAGTCACTTTTTATGGTAGTGGCGTTAAGCATTTTAACTAAAATAATATTCCTTTTATTCAATATAATGTTGTACTGTATGTTGTACCTTTAATTAAATAAAATAAGTATCTGAATCAATATTCCTCGCCGATCTCTTTTAGGGACCATTTGTGAAAAAAGTTAAATAAATAATGTTTCTTCATTGCTAATTAGATTTTGTTATTTATTTAACTGAATCATCATCATCATCACTGTAACCATACGGTAATACTCCTATTAACAACTATGAATGATGCCATTGCATCACTAGACAATAACACTTAGAAACAATCGCTTGAATTCTCCCATCTAGTACTTTGTCCTATACACCGATATATTGCCACATCGATTGTTTCGGAATACGCTGTGCTATTATTCTGTCAGTTTGTCGAAAAAAATCTTCAGTTGGTATATGGAGATTAATTATAGTCATGATCTTAATCTGTCATTTGATAAAGATCGAAAAGTCGACTGTTGCCACTCAAGGATTGTCGTTACTCAAGAAGTTGTGTTATATTTGAGCCATTTTAACTGAAGTCAAAGCAACTAACTGTTCCTTTAACCTTTTCACCGCGAGACGAAAAATCAGTTGCCGGGCCCCTAGCGCGACGCACAGAAAACGAAAAATAAATACCTACAA
>LGAG01000159.1:823555-851009 GCA_001278395.1 Lerema accius
AGATTAATTGAGGAGTGGTATTTAGTCGCATATATGAGACGTTCGCGGAATGAGCCCGAAAAATTTTGTCTCAAAAATGCGACTGTCGCGGTTAAAAGGTTAATGAAAGGCAAAATAATAATTTTAATTAATAATATTAAATTAAAATACAGAAGTAGATTATGTAAAATACATTTTGATCTTTAGGTACTCATTCTGTCTTCTCACTCTTGATTCATTAAAGTTAGTTTGTAATTAAGCAGTATTCCTAACAATATGGACACGTATCATATCACCGAATATTTAAAACTAAAACGTAGGCAACATTATCTTCTCTTCAAAACTCATACTAGACCTGACTGGGTCGATGCCCTTCAGTGGGTTCATAATAGATTATAAACCCGAGTAATAATTAGATAATAACTTTAATAAAGTGTACATTAATAGATTCGTTTTTCCAACAACACGGTCGGCTGAACAAATGGTGCTCATTATACTTTCAAACGAATTATAGCCAGTACTTAGTGTTACCATTGGATTATAATAACGATAACTGTTTTATTATGAAAAATATTATAAATGCGAAAGTTACTCAGACTACCTCTTTGTTACCTTTTTACCCTAATAAATAATATCCACGAGTACTAGATCGATTTTTTATATAATGTAAATAGCAAACGAGCTTGCAGTATCACCATGCCCTATTGCCCATGGACATATGTGACAAACTTCGAGTAGGACTGTAGGAGAAACTGTTAGTCGCTTTGTAGTCTTTAGTAGGTCCATAGTACTATCTCCTAAAATGATATGGACGCCTAGTAATTTTTGGCATAAACCCGAAGTGGAACTAGTTACCCAAGCTAGTATTTCTAGTGATCATTAATGGACAAGTAAAAACAGACTGCTAAAAATTGAGGGGACTAAATCGCAATATTAATTTGACACTCAGAAAATATAATGTTTCTAAAGGGGTTAGTCAATAACAGGTATCTTGTAATATGTCATGAATAACTCAATCAACAGCAGTTACTATTTTATTTCCAGATTGATAAAATAAAACTAAACCACAGATAATGCCACTATGGCTTGAGTAGTCTTAATGATTGCTTTCTGTTGCGTCAATCAACTTTCAGCTAAATAACTGAATTGTGAAAATAGTATAAATCGTACTAACATAAAAAAAATGTAAGGATATTCGTTACACTTCCACCCGACAAATACTGGATGGATTTCAATGAAATTTAGTGAACGAGAAAGATGTTTAAGTAATTAGCAGATACAAACATAGAAACACACATATTCACCCATAAGCATGAAGGTCAATGTAATTCTACTTCTAGCTTTCACTTCATTAAGGTAAAAATTACTTTATTTGTAACAATTAAAACTTAATGGGAAAATAGTTTGTCATGATCTTCATAACGTCATCATAACCATTACTCAAGAAGAAAAAATTAAAATAAAATATCCGTTACCGATTCTTTTCATTTAATATTAGGCTTACGGGTTCCGGCTGCGACGAATCGTATTTCGCAAGTTACTCCGGTTATGGCAAATTTTCCCATTGGCTGACATCTTGGTATTTCACAACGGATGAATGCGAAATGATGGCTTCATGGCATTTTGTCATAAACAAATTATTACCTATTTTGCATTGTGTGTATTGAATAAAGACGACTGATTGTGTAAAGATTGAGTATTGTGTGTACGACATGTGGTGTAGTAGGTACTCTATACGTCATTAGGAAAGCTCATGTTTGTTATTCCATGGCATAACATAAAAATTCAGCTTTAAAACTAACACTGGCAACGAAAGAAGAACTTAATATATCTAATAATAATATATCGTTCTAAGTATTTTGAGTGAAGAATGAAAAAGATGACCAAATAGTTTTTCAGCGAAATAATTAGTAAAGCGGTAAAATAGTCACCATGGCGAAAATTGTAAACAACACTAAGCACAAAATAAAAAATGACAATATTCCCAAAGACCTAAAAAAATCCATTTAATTATTCAGTTCAATTCTTCAATTGATACAATCTTCACATAGCGTTGCTAAGACTGGAAACGCACCTAGTAAATTACACTAGGAATATATTAATAAGATGTCTATCAAAGACAGCATAACCGACAGAAAAGCCATCTTTGGGCACGAAAAAAATGTAATGTGGACTGAGTAAACTTTAACACATCCAATATGCTATTGTTAGAACTTTGAAAAGACGCACAGTTAGATAAGATATTTGAAAGTAACGTCCAAATTACATAAAGACGATACGCAACAAATCAAATTAATAGAATTGAAACAGCGCCGACATTCAAAGGCAAATAAGTGAAAGACGCGATAAACTCACGTTGGAATGGTGTTGTTAAGAATGATGATGGTAAAAATAAGATGTTACATCATGTAATGGACAATGATGTGAAAGATGGTTTGAAACTACGCGAAGGCTTGGAAGAATGCTGTATAGTAGTCAATAGGAATGTGACGATAAAAGCTGCTACTGCTAAACATGACTCCACAAAATTAAAGTTACAGTAGGATGTTTGTCTATAAGTACAGGATTTTAAATTTTGCACAAATAATTTTTAAAATTATGTTGCAAAAGTAAATTAAGAACATTGTAAGAAAACATATTTTTTACTATGTTCTAAAAGTCAGATAAGGCTGCCAAAATAAAATGATCAATCATGAAGAATTAATAGCTGATACAAATATTTCTGAACTGTGATTATTAGGTCATAATATTTCTTGATGTAAATAAATAAATATGTAGCTAACCTACATAGTATTGAGTTTGAAGAGCATTGGATACATGTTATTGGATGATTAGCAAACCTTTTTAAAAACAAACTTTGATTTAAATTAAATTTAGTTTTCTTGGTTTTCTTAATCTCTTTAAAGCATTGTTGAATGCAAGAGTCAGTTATTCAGAAGCCACATCAGCTGAATGAACAATGACAAGTTCGTTCCGATGAAGCAGCGATAATTCAAGTTCTCATGACCATAATAACTTGATGTTTATTAATAAATACCGTAATACTGTTGTTGGATGAAGTTATTATGTAGTTTACATTTTGAATGTTTCATTAACAACGTTTCCTGATTTTACATAACATCCTGTTTCTTTATATTTCCTGTTAGATTTTTTTGAATAAATGCGAGATAAAATGACAAAAATGAACAGAACACTTATTTGAAAAAAGCGTGTTTGTTATATAATTGTTACGTTATAGAAAAATATGGCTAATTAAGTAAATAGTAACCCTTATTAGTAAAAATATAATGGTTTGTTAGTATGTTATTTTTAACATCTTATTTGAAATTTAATATAGGTAGTGCTAATTTAGGGATAGAACTACTGCAATGATTTGTAAGTTTGTGTTTGAGTGCCTGACAAATTATTTTAAACAATACGAGTATTTTCAGCATAATGTTTTCCGAATGAGCATATAAGCTACGAATCTACGATAGTACATTATTAGTATCATTCACAAACATCGAAACAGACAGCTTCTTACGACACCGTTACCAGAAAGATAATATTTATTGCCTTAAGTTTTTCCCAATAAATTTTTATTGGGTAATATTATTTCACGGTCTAATTAATTCCAAGTGTAAACAAAATATTGGCGTAATGAAACCATTACTATTGAAAGTAGATTGAACCTATAAATTTTAAAGCGTTCTGCACGCGATCAATATAATATCCAATTAGTACAAATGTTCAGTTTTTGTAAGGAATGTTGTTTTACTGGTATCACTACTAATTACAGTTTACTGCGAAGATTGGTACTGTACACATACATTTTAATGATTTTCTTTGATTCTAAGTAACTATTTATTTTTATTCACGGAAAATTTTCAGGCAATTTTGTTCATTCATTTTCAACAAGCATTATAATAGTATTGTGTCTTTATATAGTGGTTCAATTCAAAAGATTTCAATTAAAAGAGATAGGTATATGACACCAGTTAAAGCATTAATTAGATTAATTACTCAACATAAAAAAATGCAAACTTTCACAGTTGTAATATCAAGTGAGATATATTGTCAGAAACCGTTATGATTGTAGCGACCTCATTATTAATTGCAGTTATTATTATTTAACTACTGTAATAAAAAGATATTAATTTACTGACAAACATTGTAAAGGTAATCATCGTAACAACACCCAGAAGGCTTAAGATTACAATAAAGATACCCATTCAATCATAACAAAGCCATTTCTCACAACTCAACTCGCTATATCGGCATTATGCCCTACCGAGTATAATCTCCCATCAACAAAATTATATGCTGCGCTATTCAATATAAACACATTCATATTGGTAGCAATTTTGTTGTCTAAATTCACGGCAAAGATGGACATTAGGACTTCAACACAATACAAATTGTTATTAAATTGACCCATTTGTGTTTTAAGTAGGTCAAGACCGTATGGTCTCTAACTTTAGTTGAGCCTAATAATGTCTAAGTTTAAAGTGGAATTAGTGCGTTTACCATAATCGAATTATTCACCCTTTGCCATTAAATTCGATAGTTGTCAACTTATGAAAAATAATATGCTCTTTCAAGGTAATGCGTATTGTAAATACGTATTTTATATACAACGACAAAAGTTGCCCTGAAAGTAACAAATAAACTAAAAAAATGAGTCAATATAAATCACGATTTTAAAGACAACAAACACTAAACTAAGGAGCTTATAGAAAGAGCTGTTTCGTGGAAGACCAAGTATTTTTCTGTACCTACTGAATATTGTCTAGGTAAAGTTGAATACAATGCGAATTCCTGAGCCGGCGGCAATGAAACCTATAATACTCGTACCGATCGGTACAATAAGCAGCTAAGTCGGAAATTCACAGGTCCACAAGGGCTCTATAGGAAAATTATAATACCCAAGAACACTATACAATCATCTGAAAATACCATAGTTTATTACAGAGCTAGGATCCAGGTCATAACTGTATCTTGCATTCTCAAGGGCTGGATGATGAATTATGTATTGATCCAGTCCGTCATTAATAACCGCTTATCGAGGTAGTTAATGTGGTGGGCAGGGCTTGTAGTTTCTTTGCAAAGGATCATTACGTCGAAGAACGTGTTAAATGAACCGTTCATCAGTTGCTATTGGAAGGGCATTGAACTTGTCGATGTTAATGATGTTAATATTGATGGGTTTGATGACTATTCAATTAATAAAGCGTTTGAAATTATGCTGTTATGGCACGCAATGTTAGATAAAGCGACCGAGAGAGGAGCCGACGTTTGGCTTCCAGTGCTTTATAAAAGACTTATGTTTCTGTACACATATTACTTGAGTTATTTTAATAAATTACTATATTACTAAAATTACATTATTCGAGACTGTTATTATCGAGCATTACCGTTATCGATACCGATTACCGATATAAGAAAGACACAAGAGGGCAATGTAAGTAATATCGTGTCAAGTAAATGGTGATCTTGCGGGTGTCAATGCAGAAACAGAGTGACAAGAGTACCGGTTGTGGAAAAGTGGCTGATTGAACGAAGGTAGAAGCAATGTACAGTAATTTCAAGATTTCTGCTGTCACATTGGTGAGGAAGTTTAAGATAAAACAGGATAAGCTAAATAGCACCGTTTAATTATTCATCACATGGCAATAAAAGACCCTAATTACAACAATGATAATAGTAAGTGCAATAATGTTTGGTAAGTAGACTACCAATAATTTTGTCTTCAATTTCCACGCTAGCTTTGTGAAACTGATGGATATCGTAATTAATCTAACATTCTTTAATGAGATTTATACAAGAACTAACTGCCTTAGTGATGAATCGAAAGTGAGAAAGTTGAAAGGCTACGCCGCGGCCGGCGCATCTAAATGAGCTAGTAAAAGGTTTTATGAGTCACCAACTACTGACACTATGCTTACGATTACCCACCAATTTAAGTATCTCGACATTTTACCCTTTTTAGGCTTTAGCCGCAGCTTGAGTCTCATAAACTGTAAATGTAAGCTAATGTAATTCCTATCTCTTAACAATACGTGTGCAAAACAGATCAATCAGGTTAACGGTTAAGTTCTGAGGACGCAACTAACTTAATGAACCTATTACGCAGAAAGATTCTTCAGATATAAAATTGACACGTTCAGCTTCTTTTGCATTGTATAAACATTATTCAATTCACCATCACACGTCCATGACGTTTATGATTTATGATTGTCAGAAGCTAGTTCGTGAGCAGGTAAGTCATACGTCTATGTTCATTAAGATCCTAGTCCACGATGCACTCGATGCAAAACATGTATAGCAACGTTACTAGTGGTACGAGTACCAGTTGCATACGGTATAATAACAATTTGAACACGCACGATATAAACGTTAGTCGGTAACGGACCAGCTATCAACTATCACTTCATTTCGATTTCTACCATCACGAGTCTAATGTCATCTGATGCTGTAACACCACTTCCACATATTTAATGTTATGTTTATGTTGTCACTAGGAACTAAAAGCTTGTCGAATTAAACATGGATATCAAACTCTTGAAAATTGTTTTCATGATTTTTGACATCAATCATGAATTGCAAAGTTATTTCCACTTCCCAAAAATTGGTATTGCCTTAGTACAAATCCTTTATGTCCGTAGGATACTGAACGCATCGCTACGCGTATATCTTCTGTTTTTAACTCCGTAATAACCACAATATCTCCGGATACATGATCCGCGTCAAATCAATCACTGAGTGCGGAAGCACTGGAGCAGTGGAATTCTTTAGCATTCCCCGAGAATTCTTTCCTACCGCGTTCACATGAGCTGTTCCCCAGGTTTTTGCTAAAGTCGTTCACCCGCCGCGACACCGCACCGCTACTAACCGCGACTTGTGCGCTAGTCAGATGGTGATTTGTGGTGATTGCCTGGTACAGCGCTGCTACAAATGCTGCTCTATATTATTAAGTGATTGACTAAAGCGATTGCAAAAGTTACAGGGAATTTTTAATCGATCAATGGCGTAACCAATTTGATATGGAGTTTAATGAGGATGTATGAAATATGTATGTTGAAATTACTTTCTAAGTCTAAATTCTATTATAGCGATATTCCGACCGGTATAGGTGTGTGATACGACGACGTGTCGAAATTGCTCCATACCGAGTGAATTGTAATACCTAATGTATAATTTTCTAGCAATTTTACTTTTAGTAAAAGCTAGTAATGACTTACATAACTGCAATTACTTATTAGATTGCTCCGTGTGAGCGAATAATTTGACCTCTTACACAAATTTAATAATTTTCGTCTTGAAGAGTTCCAGTACTTTCGCTTTAGAACTTTCGTTGTCTTGAAGTAACTTATAACAGACAGATTTGTGATAAAATATTTTTTTTCATTGAGAATAAACTTAATTTTGAATCCTTCGTCCCGGGGGAACGATATCATGCAAATACTTCCGTACTTTTTCTTTATTCTAAAAATAAATATTATTTGAGTTAACAATTTATCTGCATTTTAAACTCTTCTTTCTTATGTTTTAATGACTTCATGAAAAAGACAAAAAATCTATTTATAATTTTATTTGATTGGTTGTTTCGTCGCAGTTTATTTCAATAATTCTTTATTTCGTATTTAAATATTGTAATGTAGTAGAAATCAATGAAATTATTACTTTCTCAAGTTTCTATCGACCGAGTCGGTTGGAAAGTGAGTTGAAAAACTTATTTTGCTCGATGAAAACTTAGAGCTAAGTGGCTGTTGAGAAAATACGGTAATATATGATAAATGTTGGTAATAGTAAGCCATTACTATACATTCTAACTACTCGCCGATAACCATTATTATCGCTTTTACTAAAAATCGACTTCTTGTATGTAACTAACCTATATGAGTATGTTGCAAATAGATCAAAATCCAAATATCTATACTTTGGTCAAATAAAAAGTCTGTTTATAATTTGGGTAACATGTCTTTGTAACTCCATAATTAATATAGAAAATAATCACCATTGGTTAGAAATAATTATATTTTAACTTAGTTCTTTCGCTCGATACTTTATTCGGTTCAGACGTAATTGAGTTCATTTCTTGACAAAAAAAAACAAGTTAAGATTTACCACACCAGTTGAAACCACATGTGAAGAGTAAGAGACATTTGAAAAGAAATTTTATGTGAAAAGCAAAATGACTCTTCAATAACAAACTATCTGCTGACAGCCAGAATCATCCCACGGTACAGATATCGAACAAAACTATTGTAATACTACAACTATCGTTATTACAAGGGAATAAAGTTCAAATTGTGACATTGAAATGCAACAGAAAGTGGCATCATGGTTTCCTCTCACGAGACCACGTAACTAACAGTTCTAGACCTTAATTAGATGTGTATAAAGATTATGCACGAGATTCAGATAAAGTTATTACAGTAAGGGTTATGACGAATGACGTTGCAACTGTAATGAATTCTATCTCAAAGCACTAAGGTTCAGTTTACTGTTATATGATTTTAGATAGATTTGTGAGTGAAGCTCTAGTTTAGAATGATGACAGTGTTCTTGAGCTAATTAATTCTTATAGAAACCTTGGGAGTTATTCTTTGATGCATTTCCAAGGTTCTGTTTGGTGCTAATTGTCTGTAAATATTTTTGTAGATTTGTTATTGAATCTAATGATCTTGTAGAGATATTTTTATTTCGTGTGAATTTTTATATCAATTGTACTATTCTCGCTTCGATTCGGAGACCCTTCTGCCAGCTCTAAAAATCACACTAGAAATTAAAATATCAAATTTTAATTAATTCAAGGTACTTTGGCAATTGAATAAAATTTCACTGAAATCCATTTAGTATCTATATGAGAAACATCTGCAAATAATCCCCGCTAATATACTTTCGCATTTATAATACCTATTGACAGGAAGTTACTTTATTTCACTAGTAATTCACCATTAATTTAAGAAAATTTTAAGTGACAACAATGGAATATTATTCAATTGCCACTGATCTTACATAATGATCATTGTTATCCGGATTCGATTTCCGGTCGAAGCAAACATTTATCTTTGCTTAACGTGGGTGTATGTGTCATGTGTATATTTATTCCATCCATAATGCTAATGTGTCAGTCTTTGACCGTCCGTTTATAATTTAATCTTTTAATTATGTGAAATAAAAGCGAGTAAAAAGTGAAATCAGTGAGAATCACCTCATCACGAATTTGCATGTGAAATTTGACCACAAATTTGTCGGGCAGGCGTGCACCACGACAACGTGATGGTAAGTTTTTTGATGAAGCAACGAAAAACAAAAGAGAACACATGTTTAGTCAAAAAGCAACGAATGTATCTGTATACATTTCTTCTGTCTGTCTCGTAATAATCCATCTCGCGTTAAATCCGTGCTATAAATTAATTCTTTCCTTCAGTTATTCTGACTGACTGTGATCTTTTCACTAAACTAATGAATTGATAATTTACGAGTACAATTTGGCAAACAGCTTATTTTAGAGGAAAAACATAGGCTAAAGTTTATAAGGCTAAGCACCTGATCAATTATGTCAGGCAATACGGTGCGTAGTTTTGAAATTCTGGTTCATTCGTCAAAGCAAACCAGTAGCTAGTACAATAATATTTTACTTTTTCTATGAAACTTAACTTTTACTCGTAAGTTTCGTAAAAGCACTTCCTATTAGTAAAACAGGTTATCTGTAAATGGATAAAGACGCATATATCGTATCTACGACTGGATTTTGCATTGGCTACTAATCCTATCCGTACTACGTCTTGGAGAATGCTCTAGGTCTTAGCTATAAGGTGAGATTGGTGCTAATATGAACTATGCAAATTTGAGAGTACTAATAACCACATAACCACATATTAAGCTGGTTTATCAGCTAAATAAAAATGCACTGCAATCATACATATAAGTGCGAGATAACTTTTAAAAACAGTTAGTTAATATCATCGTAAGATGCACGCAAATTTAACCCAGTTCATAGTAATATTGCACACAGTTACCTTGTTATTGTTTCGGTGAAGACGTTAGCCGTAAACCGTAATAAAGTGCGTGCAGCGCGCCCGTTAACAGCCAACAACAGCTATGAGCCATCATTCAATGAATTACACTTTGAAAAATATGTACCACTTTTTGAACTCTGATTTTATCTGCTATAACAATATTGTTATAACATTGTAAATGTTAAGGCAGATAAAATTGTTTAGTAATGTTTCTTACATATTACGAGTTTCATAATAGCAGGTGATGTTAAACTTTGGAACATAACCAAAAAATTGACAATTTGGGCCTTTTAATATACATAATACTAGAAAACCTTGCAGACGCTGTGCTGCCATAGACTTTGTCTGTTATAGTTAGATTGATATCTTAGTTTTCCACATCAGGTAGTGCCAACCTTCAATTATCATGTATTTTTAGTAAATGCTTCTCATATTGGACAATTTTCGTTGTAGCGGTGCGGTACCTTACAATGTTTTATAACATCGCTTGTATAATTAGAATAATGATACCAATTACAGTTACACACAAACAAACGTCACGTCTGTCAATAAAGATAGTAATCATGAGTCCCGCTCCACATTGCCACGGACTATGAAACTGTGTCGTGTTATGAGATAATTTGATTTACGAGTGTACTACTAAGACTACTATCTACTGTAGAGTAAATGAAGTGTCTTTCAGTAGAATGTAACAATGATAACAGGAAAAGGGCCCTAAATTCATTTCTTTATTTTTCCTGTACATTACAAGTTGGGTGGGGCAGAACCTAATATCGTCCTTTAAGCGGCTTAATTTAATGCTCAAATAGGTACATCAACTTTTTGATTTGGACAAACATCTAAATTTGAGAACGTATGTTTTTCTATAACGAGTAATTGCTCATCAATCATTTTGTGTGATTAAGTATTTTTTTAATCATCCTCATTGTGTTGGTATAATTATCTTGTTCAAATAAAGAATCAGTGACAAAATTAGTGATGACTGCAGTTTTTTTCATTTAGTAAGATTCATAGCTGCTACCTTACAGACAGAAGCATTCAGCCGTAAGTCAGCGGTATTAATTTTCATCATTGCTAAGTTCTATTGAAAGAGTCAGGTTGTTTATGATGCCGGCTATGGGTTAGGGTCTAATGTGCGACAACGATCATTTATCAAGCTCGTATTGAATACTAGTTAATGTCACTTATAATTAATAATAAATATGTTACAGGGTAAATAAATAAAGTGTCTATTATCAGAGTACCTACCGAAGTACATTCTTGGGCTCTCTGAGTATTCTGAGAGTAGATAACAAAAATATACAAACACTTTCGCCCGCGGCCCGCGCCGCGTCGCAGGCTTTATCTAATTTGCATTCAGACTATGCCGACAAGTAATTATAGAGCGCAGTATACAGTAATGTTGAGTTTTAACTCAACTTTCTTCGGGGCTACGCTTTTCGTGTCATTGACCTTGGAGAGCAGTGTGTAGGTATTATGAATTATAATTATTTAGAGCTAGCTTACAAAGTCCCCTATTGCTGAGTACACGATTATGTAGCGTCACATGTAAGAATAAGAATTCATACTGTACCCAGAGTTAGAACAGAAATTTAAATTTCTCGTTCAAATTTCTGTATCACTGAAATTCCAACATAGGGTTCTTTAAACAGCCAAACGGGTGGTCAAATTAAAACTATATAAAGTAAAGTGACTTTAAATACAGTCGTTCGTATGAGTCACATTTAAGGGTAATATGTCGTCGGAAATGCCAACGTCAGGCGTCGTCGTAATGACCACTAATTTCATAACCGTTACATCCGAGCCGAGTTAAATGGTTATGTATGAGTTAGTTACACTTACTAAATACTCCACTACCTACAGTTCACTAGTTACAGTTACTGGACGTCCACAATCGTTAAGTGTTGCTGCGTGTTACTAAACGATTGACGTAACCTAAAAAAAAATAGGCGCCAACGTTAATCAGCACATAAATCTGTCAATTAATTCAGAGTACTTTTTTGTAGCTGCGTTCGATAACTAGTGATTTTTACGACGCGCGCGTCAAAATATTGGAATTAAAATGTCAAATCTCGTCCATATATTATATAACAGGAATCATTTACTAAAGTTTGAATTAATTTAAATTAGCAGTCATTTTATATTAGTCATATATTATTGTGTTGATACATAATACAGCTTTGCATTATTTATCTGTCAAGGAAATGAATGCAATGGCTGGAACTCGAACCCAGGACCACTTGCTTCAACACCACAATGGATATAGTCATTATTAACCAAGCTTTGAGATTGTGGAACGTTAGTTTTTATACTGAGACATTTTTTCTAGAGAACTTTAAAAAGTAATAACCTCAAAGATATTGAAATATCGTGTGATAAACATCCTCAGTTACTATTTGTTTCATATTATGCATAATTTTAGTAAATTACTAATTTAATGCAATTAGGATTCATCAAGCAAATAAGTTCATTCTTGTATTTGACGTATAAAACTTAAATTTGCTTCCGCATTATTACGTATTCACAAATTATTAATAAAACTTATTCAACACTTAATTATTTTTTATTCAAATATGTTAAAAGGTTACGCTAGAATGTGACATAAAATATCGGTATTTAGCAGAAAATAATGTAAGCAGAAAAGCATTTAAATTTTTCAAGAAATGTCGCAACTATTTTAATCAAAATATTTCGACCCACTTAAATCAATTCCTCACTTGATTACTCATCTGAAATGTTCTGCGATTATATAATAAGGAAACTGGCCATTTATAATGTTATTCAAAGTCAACAATAAATGTTTATGATAAAATTGATGAGCGCGGCCCGCGCAGGCGCAGTTCGGCGCGCTTTCTCACTTTCCCTCGCGAAACTAAAGCGAGAAAAAATAATTCGTCGCGTGACGAACAATCCTTTGTTTTAACTTGAGGTGAAAAGGTTGCATTTGATTACTGAGTTAGTTTTTTTCTTTTGACGTGAATGTGTTTTAAACGTTGCGTTCATACGAGGGCAATCCTAAAAATCTAATGACAGAATCTAGGGATACAGTTTCGCGTTTTAGTTTCAAATCTATCGTCTCCATCCTAAATTAAACTATATCACTGGATAACTAGAGGAAAAAATCGCGCGGTAAGGGGGAAGCGCCGCTATTTTGAGGTTATTTTACATCGTAAATACATGAAGAAGTAGTACTAATATTTTATTTTAAAAATTAACCTGTAAAATTAACCTATTCACATACAACACACAGCCGTGTCCATGACACAGCTATACCCATTTTTTATAATAAGTACTTTTTGTACACTGTGTATGAGCGAGAGAAGGAGTAACAACATCTTTAGCAACATACAAGTCGATGATTAAAGTCAAGGTTATAAACAAAAAGACTTACAAGTAGCTCTTCGCACCGTGGTCAGCAACAGCGCGCACCAGCACAGCCTCCACAGCCGGCTCGTCGTCATGGCAACCAACTGTCCTGACACGGTCACTCACACACACATGGTCACACACACTACCACCGAGTCCCTCGTGAGCTTTGTGTCGGTTTGTCAACGCGCATCTGGAACAAAACAGAGTGTGTGTTTACTAGACTTTACTAGACGCGAACACTACCCTCCCCTAAATTGTCTTCACGTGTGTAAGTACTATGAACTACACACTGACAAAAACATATAATGTATGCATATCCATACCCTCAAAACTTTTACACCTATTACCAATCACTCTGTATATCCAGGCCGAAAAGAGTTGTCTCATCATTAAATTTTTCCCTTACTGAGAATCGATCTCATGACCCCCAGATTGATATGGTTGGGTATTAATCCATCGCGTCATATAATTTTTAAAGTAATTGGTAATTCATTTCTAATCCCTTACTAATTTACATAACAACATCTAAATATCGCCTGAAGAAAATAATTCATCTACAGAAGAAAAACTGAGAAGTAATTAGACTCAATTATTTCAATTTAATTTCAACGTCAGTCCACAACGAGTTTTACAAACCAATAAATTCGAGATACATTTGAGAACTTCATTAACAGTTCTTAAGTTCATTCTATCTATTAGTTTACTCAGTTCCTTATTAATTTAGGTGTCAATAAACAAGATAGTCAAGACTAGTAATAAGTAGCAAGCAGGGATTAGTGTAGTCGAGACAATGGTAGCAAGTGTCGTCCCGTTCCCGTAACGGTGCAGTAACGGCTGCGTGCTGACGACGGCTGACGACGGCGACGGCGGCTGACGGTCTCGGTTCATCAAGCCGGTTAATTACGAACGGAGCGAAGAAAGACTCATCGGTTTATCTCAACTTGTATACTTCACTATTTCAGACTTTTAAAACTAAAACTCAAGTGGGTAGATTAAAAAATATTATGTGTATAAGTGTATCGTTGCTACCTACATGAATATTAATGATTTTGATTTTTTTAAGAATTTTGACATGTTTCAAACAAGCAGTAGGTGATGGATGAGAGGCCTTACGAAATTCTAAAAACGTCGACATTGGTTTAGGAACATTTTTTTGTGTCCAATAGAGAAATAAATATAAAAAGTTATTCCCATAACCCATTATTTATGTAAACGTGTAAGAAGTCAAGATATTTATATAAAATGATTTAAATGAAACAGAATATCTCATGCTAATATTGAATTGTCTTGACTACAGTGTGATAACGAACACTCGTTATAGCGACAGTAACTCCTAATCTTTCAAGTGCTCTGCTAATAGACATCAACGCATGAGAACAATTTGCTTTACACATATTTCGTTTTATTAATGCAATCTATGAACAGTAAACTGTTTATTTTGACATAAGGGTTCAATTTTGGACCCATTTGACAATAATGAAGGTACGTACGAGTTTACTTTTTGAGATAATTAAAGTTTCCATGGATGAGAAGTGCAGAAAATTGTGTGAAAAGTCCGCGATGGTAGAAGTTTAAAATTGAGTTTTTGAAGTCAGAAAATATTTTATTAAAATCATCACATGACTTAGAAAAGTAATTAATACGTACTGGTAAGTGTAAAGGTCATTGCCCGCTGCACGCTGCAATCGTTTCCGCCAAACGAATTGCTCAAGAGCATTAATTGTAAAGTATAATTGCGTTTTGCAAACCGATGCGCTGTACTACGATACGGTCGTTGAATTACAACTGTTTTTACTATCTTTCCACACATGTTATGTTAGATGTGGTCGTATTTAAGAAGCAGATTAAATCAAGGCGGTGCTCGTCTATATTAATGACAAGGATGCTTGGAAACTGAGATTCGCTGCTGGTAACAAATAAATTAGTAAGTATATAAAGTAGTTTCAAAAGAAATACTGGGAAGTTTCTTTCACGGGCTTTTAAGTGACAAAAAAATATTTTCTTAGGTCGTGAATGGGTGGGTGTATAATTGTCACACTTACAAATATAAAACAATATTCATTCCTGAAAATTACAAATTCAAATCAATTCTAGATACACGTATCTACATACAACATTTATTAACATACGTCCATAACTACATGGCATTAAACAACAATTCCGTTTGAGGAAATGATAAATGGAAATAAGTATGAAAATTGTATTACAATTTAAATTAATAAAGTAAATGACGTAAGATTGAACAGCGCAGTAAAGTTACGCAAGTTAACCAAGGTGACGCCCTTCGGAGAAAGTTGAATTAATATTTATAGCGCGATAGGAAAGCTGTAAATAATTTGATTAGTATGGGACGAGACCGCTGTTTGCTGTTTACACGTTAATGATGGAATGACATCTGCACATTAGCACTTACTAACCAAACTTTACGTCGATTCTGAAACATGAAGCTTCATTCTCAAACAGTTACTTTCTTATTATATCCAATTTTTAAGTAAATAAAAACTCGTGTACTTCTATTCTTGTACATCTAGCCTATTATCACAAACCAAAAAATATATGGACGCAGTCTTCGGAACAAAGAAGCGTAGTAGGGAAAAACAGAAAAGTTAATAATAACAAATGATAACGTTTCTGGGTACATTTCTCGGAAGACCGTGCTCGGTGACATAATTATGTCAGATTGTAAAAAAAAAGAAATAAAATGGCCTTTTTTGTTCTGAACACTGAGTCTATTATATTTTTTGATCTGACCACCTCAAATACATTTATCGTCTATAATATGAGTTAAAACATATCGTCATGTTTTGTACGGTGCAGTGTGAATTTAGATTCAACATGAATTATTAAGAGTTGTATTACTAAAATATATGAAGCAATAAATAAATATAACTGATTGCAACACGCGAGGATAACTGTTGTTGAGATGCAAGTCAACATTCTCTTTACGAAACATTTGAATATGAAATTAACTAAATGCATTGAAACAATTACTTCGTATAGTAGCCGCGCCGCGTCTTTAAAACCGATAAATCTATACTTCTATACTAATGTAAAGCTGAAGAGTTTGCTTGCTTGGACGCGCTAATCTCAGGAACTACTGAACCGATTTGACAAATTATTTTAGAGTAAGATAGTCCATTTATCGAGAAGATTGCTAGTTATGAAATAAATACAACGAGGGGTCCCAAGTTCGATTCTCTACTAAGGCCAAACTGTTTATTTCGAAGGGGCCAAATAATAATAATTTTTACTCACAGAACTCTCCTGCACTAACAGTTCTTAATTTCATATTTCAATTGATTTTGAATTTGATATTGTAAAGATTTTCTTCATCCCTTCGTAGAAACGCCGCATCAGTTTTATTTTAGGACCAAATGCCTTACAATACAATAAAAAAATACTCTACATTGCTATCATATTAGATCGCTATGATAGACAAGAACTAATCTATCTGTAACCGCCGATACCAACAGACAGAACAAGAGATCAGTAAATTAGTAGTAAATAATGGCAGTAGTAACAAGCGGTCTCTACATATAGAATGCAGTTGGAAAGCCTATTGTTCACTGAACAATGTTGAGCGACTCTAACTTTTTACAGACACCGGAACATAGAGCACGGCGGAAATAGGCTGCGATGATTTATGATGGCTCTCGCGAAAACTTTGTCTGTATAATTAGATTATACGTATTATACTATTTATTATGGTAAAAATATATGTAGAGTGTTATGGTAAAACTCTATGTAGAGTCGTAAGGTAAAAGCTTTTCCAGACTTATGTAGAGTTGCTCAAAAGTTTGTTTTAATAACGACAGCTATTTTATACTTACTTGAGATTTTATTATAGCCTAATATTATAGCTACTTTAACTTAAAATGGTTTGAAAAATCTGTCTTTTAATCTCTATAAAATTACAATATTTTTTTTTATTAGTTAACGATCTAAACTACTTAAGTCTGAAAAGAGTCGTTTGCCGAGTGACTTATTCTTTTTTCAATTTCAAATACAGAGTTCCTTAAAACCATACAATTATTTTTATTCAGGTCAATATTGTAGTATTATTTTTTAATTTTATTATTTTTAAAGAACTCTTTATCATTAAATTCATAGTACACAGTAACTGACAAAATAGTAAGTATATCTATCGGAGATATCTCTACGGGTATATTCCGTATTATAATAAAAAATATTAGTCATCGATTTATAACTCTATATTAGATATATTTTAACTCACCATTCAAAACAAAGTATAGCATCCAAATAAAATACAAATCACAATGAACCGTCCACAGTATTTGACATGTGTTTCCGTCAGAAAGCGTCAAATCAAAAGTTCAAACCGACCGCTAGAGCCTGCACGTGAGGCTTCTCCGCTGCGAGCGCCGCGACTGTCCGCGCGCTCTGCCTTGATAGAGCTTTGTGCATCCCTGTAGAGACGGTAGACCTGTTAGTGGTTTGTAGCGTCTTGCGAAGGCAAATTCAGTTTTGATTTTTTGACGACTTTATAATGATTGATTGAAAATATAACTGATGAATTTTTTTTAACGTGTATTTATTTTTCCCTTTTATGTATAAAATATGTTTTTATTTGGTACACTCAGAACTCAGAAGGCTCGAGGGAATAAAATATATCAGATGTCATTGAATTTTTTTCTTTGTAGGAGTAATATGGGCTATCATATTTCGCTATAGGGATTTTAGATTTGTCGCAAATAAAAACAGATTTCGTTATAAGATTATTTATCAACTTTAATTGGAATTAGTTAATTGAAGTTGATAATTTCGAATAACGATTAAATATGTTGAACAGTGGGGCTTTAATTAATTAATTAATTTAAAAACATATAATATTACCTACTAAGTTTCGTGTTATCTAGATAATCAAGCTATTACATAGATAGAAAGATACTCGTAGATATGTCATTACGATTAACTTCCTCACAGTCACAATGGGAATGAAAGAAAGTAAACATTTCCTCAAACCACAAACGTCATCAAATTAGAATCAGCAGTGTGATACTGTCTTACAAATAAACAATGAACACGGAAGGCAACTTGCAAAATTGTCTTTAGAGTTCCTTAGAAAAAAAAATTACCTATGAGCTCTGCACAATGTTTAAACTTTACTTACCTGCCTAGGTCGGTTTGTGGATTCGTAGCTGTTATGGATGAATTGATATCGATGTGATTTATTTTGTTTCGAATCAAACGTGATCTAGGTGGTCTAAGCTATCATATACTTTTCTAAGTACACTGGCTTTTTTTAAATATGCTTACCTATTTTGACTTGCTTACCTATTTTAATTTGATAATAATGTCCAAATCA
The DNA here is from genome assembly GCA_001278395.1 of Lerema accius. Taxonomy (NCBI): domain Eukaryota; kingdom Metazoa; phylum Arthropoda; class Insecta; order Lepidoptera; family Hesperiidae; genus Lerema; species Lerema accius. The sequence continues at coordinate 842,237 of LGAG01000159.1, forward strand.
TAAGGTTAATTTACATATCACAAAACTCATGAACGTTGTTGCTTTATAATTTAAGTGACGTTTATAAAGATTTATTGATTAAACTAAAAAACTTTGTGAATTAAATATACACATTTTCATAATTTCTAATTTTAAAACTAAATCAAATAGTTTGAAAAAAATGGAAAGACAAATATCATAATAAACCAGTATCTATTCTTTCCGGAAGTATTAAGAAATATTATCAAGTCTTTTTATGTTATGCGGAACACTCCAGTTGGAGTCCTACTCACATTTACACTGAGTATTTTATGAAAGTAATCATTACGAAGAGGCACGACTATGTCATGTTAAATGTTACCTATGATGTAGGTCCTATACGTAGAGTTAATAAAAGTTATCACGAAGTTGTCATTTACAAGTCCAATGATTTCTTTACAGTTTTATTTTAATTCTTTTTTTTATTTCATTCATATTGATATCTTTGAATATACAACTATAAAACTGCTTCGAAAAAATGGCGTTAATGAGGATTCAATGGCAAAAGAAACTGCTAAGTAATTTTTTGAAGACAATTAGATATTGTTGCTAATTATGAATTTTATGAATTTAATTACGTTCAAAAGACTCATTAGTCCATTTGAAGGATGTTTGATTATAAATATAATCTGCTCGTGTGGAATTCGAACCCGGGAGCTGATCGGTCGACAGAAAGCATGAATCTTCAAAAAAATAATAACTCATTGACAAAGGGTATAAAAGAAAGTAAATAATAACACTCGGTTTATCCACGAAACAGTTCATAATGTTCGAGTTGAAGACCACGCTCTGTTTGGCGACCAAACTTGGCGCAGTGATTACGTGCGCCAAACTAGTTTGACAAGGATTCTTGACACATGAAAATTATCATGAAACAATCTAACTTTACCCGACTTTCCCTCGAGTTTAACGTTAATGGATTTCTAGATGTTGTGTTTATATTCTCATCACGGAGTACTGAAGTTTATTTATGTAATGTTATTTAGTTTAACAAAGAGGCAAGTCAACTATCATTCGCATGTAAGTAAAATATATTAGGTGAAAAACTACACATTCAATATTTTATTAAAATTGTTGAAAATATAATTTGCCTTCTGTCCTTATCCTCTATCAGAACCCAAATATTATTTTTACCCAATTGCCTTAGAAGAAAGGTAATGTTTTTTGAATCCGATATGTTTCCATTTATTGCGCTACAGACTAAACGGTATGACAGATTATAACATCAGATTTGATTCGAATAGTTAGATTGAATATAAAAATTTTGGGCTGTAAAGATTTTTATTAATCCAATGATTAGATACTACTAACTCGTCTCTCATGAAATTACACTTTGTTACGAGCATTAGGTAAACACGCCTCGAGCACGGCTATAAATCTCTTACTATCTACTCGTTTGATTGATTTGTTTGGTTGAAACATGTTTAGTAGTAAATTCCTAATTTACTGTTCAACTAATGATTACACAACGCCATCACTACTCTCATGACTGTTACGAGGCTTCTTGCGTAAATTCTGTAACAATAAGCGTTGATGTATATCTTCTCGTCTATTCGTAATTAAGTTTTAATAATCTAATTCAGTGGCTCTTAACCTTTTAGGGATGAGAGACTATTTGACATTAATTTCTGTATTGGACCTCGCAACTACTTGGACCTTTGTGGATTAAAAATATTGGTATTACTTTTGTTTAGGAAAATTCCAATTACAGTTTTATTGAGCTTAAGTTTCCCAAAGCAAAGCGAAGGAGAGTAGCTTATTATTAGCTATTACTAGCTAGTAATAAATTTTTTTAGAATGGCTTCGCAGACCACGTCGGTTGTTTTCAGGGTCCACCGGTTTAGAACCACTGATATCAACGCAAATTAACATTAATGAAAGAGATTCGTTTTATACATAACTTTATCTATAAAGCTTTACTGGAAGTAATTATCTTTTGTGAATAAAATCTAACATTCAAATGTATAGACGTCAGATTATTGAAATGATAATTGTACGATTTGATATAAAATGAAAGTGGCATGTGATTATAGTAATTTAAACGCATTGTATTTTTTAAAGCTTGTTATCTGATATCTTTTTGAAACGGATACTAAATGCTCCAGTTTTTCTAGATTATTTAGTGTGGTGTTTTAATTAGTGAGAGATCATCTATCTTTTTAAAGTAGGTTGAATAAAAACTCATAAGACTGATTTTATATTTGTTTTATTTTTGGAATTTACAGTTATTAATGAATATAAAATAAAACCTTTAGTATTTTATTTGAATTGCAAAAATAAAATATCTGTTTTACTTGACATTGAAAAATTAAAAAAATGTAAAATAAATATTGAAACACGCTGGATGCCTTAATTTATTATATTAATTAAAAATCAATGACTAGTTCCACTTTAGTCGATAAAATGTCAAGACTATATCAACTTAACTATTAATGTAAATGAGCTGAAAATCCATGCTAAAATAGTCCAAATGTGTGGGAAACGTGGTAAAAAATATTGGTACCTACTGTGATGCATATATTTGCGTCTTATTACCCAAAATTATTTCACTTATTTACGTTCAGGCGACCAGTGAAGACAGGTTTTAAATTCTGCATCACGACATAGAAATGAATCTTAACATACAAAGATACAGAAGCTATTTATTTTAATTAGAGAAACTGCCCACGAGTGGTTTTAAATACAATTTCTCATGTTAATGCCAGTTTCAAGCGAAATTTTGCGTCCGATTTACATATTCTTTTAACAGTCGCAGTTCAATGACACGGTTCTATTGATTAGTCTTCGAGATTTACACGTACGAGTATATAGTGGATAGTCACTGTAACTCAGTATTAAAAATGAATCACTTAAATAAGGCATCATTGATTATATTGTCGATTAAATAGTTGCAGAAATTATTTAATCTTAGATAAACAGTTACCTATTACCTACGAGTATATTAGTTGCGGGGTAATAAGCGAAAAAGCTCGAATGAGATACGTATCTCAAGTTTTGCTAAGAAGAGACTGACGTTAAAATCACTGTTTCAGGCAAGGAAGATTTATCGATAATTATCAATTCTAGATCAAAACTGTAACAACTCAAAAATAGCGGCTATAAAGATAACCTCATTTTATATTTTATATACCCGATTAAATTATCTTACTAAATTCATTAATTTCACCTTTATGAAATAGTTCAAAGCTTGAATTAGCTACGCTTCATAATTGTTTTCATAGAAGTTTGATTAGTTTTCGTGTAAATGTCAGTTTTTAGTAAATAATTACAAAACAGTTTTTTTGTAGAATCTGTTTTCGTTTGTTCTGTAGGCATTACGACAACATTGACCGCAGTTGATCCTTGCCAAATGCAGTTTAAAAAAATTCCACGATTGTATAATAAAGTATTAACACTATGTTTCGGCGCTATCAACATATTTATTAAATAAAAATAATATTGAGATGCACTACGTTTCACAATTGCATATTAATTAGATTGTGGTTTGGAGTATGTTCAAGGTTAGCCTACATTAGACGGGAAATTGATAGTATTTCCTAATAATTATGTACCGTTTATTTAATTTATAGATTTTACAAACTGGATCTTGAAATGTCACTTCCAAAAATATCTAAAAGGTCATTAATAAACAGAATTGATGATTCTAGTTCGACACTAATTTACGTGGCCACAATGTTAGTTATCAATTCTGTAATATTTGGTTAAATTCCATCGTTACCTGCCGGGTTTTGGTGCTACTATATTTTATGGAACAGCTGAAAAACGATCAGAATAGCACTTACCTTAGACAATGACACTGGACATTAAAATTGTTAAATTTAGAAACATTTTGCGGCACACAAAGCAAAAACTAATAGTTTTCTGTGTTAATGCACATAATTACCACATAAAACTTTATATCCGTTTACCATCAAGTATCCGTCAAACATTAAATTTTATTAGTGAAAATATATATTTTTTGTTACTTTTGTATTTAAAAAATAAAATTAATAATCGCATCATTTGGAATAAATTCCTATGTTATGGCATCATTAGAAACTCATGTTATAATAACTTTAAACTTTATAATAAAATTGCCACATAAATCAACTAACGTCACGAAAACTGGATGCTCTATAAAATTCGTGAGACAATTTTTATTATAACTAATTATCCTTCACATGTATTTCATCTAAAGTTCAAATGTATAGTCCTAAATGGCGCTACACACGAGACATCGCGACGTCGCGACAATCAGTCGTGTCGTCATCGTGTCGGATGAAATGTAACAGAAAGAATCAAAATGAACTCGTGTGTCAAATGTCAATATCATTAACCTAATTGTGATGTAATCGTTTGTTAATACCTATATTATGCAGAAAATATGTAACATCTAATCAAACGAAACAGTTCTTTTTTACCTTATCTGACGCATTGGGGTAGAAATAGTCGCGAGGTACCTAAAGGTCGTTTAATCATTACGACTACCGAAGCGATAAGTCGTGTCGTATACAGTGCCCGTAAAACATTAATATTAGATTTAATTCAACAAACATGAAATTCATATAAAAGTATGCAGGTTAAGGTTACTCCACATCTGATGGGCTGCAACCTTGCCTACCTTTATCTCTTTGTACATCAAGATAATCAATTAAAGATTATAGCTAAGCGTTCTTTATATGTTTTTTAAATTTTGCAATGTTTAGATTAAATATTTAATTGAAATGGCAGATGAAAATGATGATTGATTAATTATTATTATTAAAAAGAACTTTCGCTTAAACGTTATTGCGAGGTTACATACTTAATTAACATTGCTTTCAGATAATTTATATCTAAGCCTCTCAAACTTTAGTGACAGAAAAGCAAAAAATTACGTTTTAAATATAAAAAAGTAAATGTAAACTTAAATATAGTAATTAATGAACCTAGGAACAAAATGTATTTTATTATTTCTTTGACTTTTTCCTTTGCTAATATTGAAGATAAAATATTTAGTTTTCCTATGAAAATTACTAACGAACTATGTGGTGGAAGTTCATGATAACAGAACCTACTTAATGATTACAATTACTTCTAGTCTACATACTCATGTCTGAATCCAATCTCAATGTGTGGTAACGCCGTTAACATGAAGAATCGTGCTCCAATTTTTCTATTTTGCAACGTAATGTGCAATCGATTCGAGATGAAAAAGATGGCGATCTCTCATATTAATCTCGATCAGTAGGTCTGCGGACGATCGTCATTAGCATAACGTGAAACGATCAGATTACTAGTTTATTAATATTGGTTATAAAATAACTCATTTATTGGTTCTGTTTTGTTGATGGTATTAGGATTAAGGGGGTGAATAATCGCTAATTAAGTAATCGTTGAGTCTCAATGCTTTCGATACTTATGGTGTCCTCTTCTTAGCAGCAAATTAACGCCTATATATGTAGTTGTAGAGCTTGCTAAGAAATGTACTATGATAAATACTCCTACATACGCTCAAAAAATTACCCCTTCTCTGGCGCAGTCGGGTAAATACACCCAAATAATCTAAAACCGGTGGACTAGTTTAGAATTAGTGACAAAGACAAGTAATTAATACTGTAAAAGTTAAATAGACTATTTATCGATTCCTATTACGTTTAATTTTTTTGAGATGACACAGGATATCCGCGGTTGTCAGATGCAGTTTGGTTCTCCGCGGTATCTGTATACAAACATTAGCGGTGTTTTTACGGTTGTTGCACTTTCGATTTCTCGCGGCCACTAAACGTGTTTGTAGAGCGTTGCCTAACCCGATGACATCTCCATCGACATGCATAACATGTATGATCTTTTCAAAGTCGAGTGTTGAGCTGATATTTTTTTAAATGACTAATTGACTTGCTCTTTACAAGAAAATTATCTTTGAGTTATTGTTATTATCAGAAAAGTTGCAAATATTCCTTCTCAGATAAAAGATCTTGATCATTATGAATTACATATTAATTTTATAGAGTAAAAGCTAAAGTTCATTTTCTTTTGTTTTACCTACTTAAAATATAATTGCGTTTAACCCATTTCTCATGTTTCAATAAAAAATTTACCGTTATTAGAATTCAATAATCCTCAAAAGATCGTGATAAATCTATTAGTATAACATCATTTAGTTTCTAAAAGTTAATCAATACACGAATATGTAACAGAATTATTTTACATAATAACTGTTAACAACTTTTCGTGACCTGACATTATGAATATTATCTTGACATTATGAAAACCATGTCTAAAAAATATATCACGTTGCAGTGGAATCTCCATTAATTAAAGATAATATAAAACTTGGATTATTGCAATAATTAAAATAATGAAGAATGTCACAGTCATTAGTAACATTTTAATTCATCACATTCACTAAGAAGCCTTGCGGTGTCTTGGATTGATAAAAAAGTAATAAATAAAAATGTTTAAATCGTTGAATGTCAGCTGTTAAACAGTCAATAAATATTACTTCCGTATTCCCCCCTACTGAAACAGACATTATTACATTATTATTTTCTAACAATAATTACTGGTTCGTAAAGTGATATAATTATGTATATTAAAGTTGCTGTACCTACTGTTTCAGTAATACAAGAATCTTTTGAAGTCCCCTGTGCTTATTAGTCATCAACGTGTCAGTGACACTTTTAGCATTACTTATATTTAGTCATTAATGGTCTTCAATGGGAGTGCCGGTAATAGTTGAAAACGTTGCGTTTTCATACAAGATCTTATCTCTAACTAGACGATGCCCGCGGCTCCGCCCGCGGAAAAGTCGATAAACAAAATATTGATTTTATCCCAAGGGAACCTATAATCGGGATAAAATGTATCCTATGTCCTATTCCTGGATGCAACCTATCTGTGTACCAAGTTTCAGCTTAATCCGTTCAACGGTTAGACCGTGAAGGGGGGACAAACATCCAAACATCCAAACATCTTTACAAAATTTCACATTTATAATATTAGTAGGATTACATGAGAATTCCTATCTTTATACAACTTAAAACTAACGGTACAACCAGGAAATGTTATTAAAATAGTCTTAGATTTTTTAGCAGCTCTATAATATTTATACAAAAAGTCACCGCTAGCTTAAGTAGATCCTTAACGGTACAGCGAACAAAAAGTGATATTATCTCGGAGACCTTCCCCGGGCTACTCATTACGTTTAATCTTGAGAAGTGGCGCCAATAGTCGCTTTAACTAGGGTTATCGCTTATCAAAAACTAACTTTACTACATTATAATGTTAAAACTGAAAGTAGCAGTTACCTTACATGTTTAATAAAGACTTGGAGTCGATCAAAACTAATTTTCAGGCTTGGTATTAAAAATTATCGCAGCACTCTTTTTACAGAGAACCTATAGGGCCTTAACGCCGATTTTTTAAAACTGCTGTACAAAGAGTGCAACTAAACACTACTTACGAGTAGGTACCTACTTACATCGTATTGACAGCCGAATGTATAAGTTAAATACAACCAAAATAAACAAGAAGTCAATTCAAATTCAAATAATTTATTTCGTCTTAGGAACTAATAGGTGACTTAACGTATGTCAAAATTTAAAATATAAATAACATTATAAAAAAAAATTACATCATTAGAATGAAAAGTTCCTAAAGTCTCGTTAGACGATACCTATTATAATAATATCATCAGTTTTATGAAAAAGACACATTATACTTAAGCCCAAGTACGAGTGCTAGTGTCGGCCGGTAGAAACGAGGGACGAAGGAAAAAAAATCTGGTACTCTTCTTTAGTAAAAGGTTCACTAGTACACGTTTATATTACAGCGCAAACTAAATACATAAAACTAAATTAAGCCACGCATATAAAAGTAACCGAAAAAAAGAGAAAAGATATCAAAGTCAAGACAATAAGTGAAGCCCTGCAAGTAGGCAAATGCAGCAGTGATTGCAATCATCCCATCATCTGAATGGATGCACCTGCTACAACTGTTCACAGTCGTTTGATGCAACTGCCTCTTTGATTTGTTTACTGCAACTGATATTTATAACGAGTAGATATTACCACTCGGAGATTTGTCTTCATGAATAACTCAACACTCCGGCGTACTAAGAATAATATTTACAACTAGACGATGCCCGCGGCTCCGCCCGCGGAAAAGTCGATAAACAAAATATTGATTTCATCCCAAGGGAACCTATAATCGGGATAAAATGTATCCTATGTTGTGTACCAAGTTTCAGCTTAATCCGTTCAACGGTTAGACCGTGAAGGAGGGACAAACATCCAAACATCTTTACAAACTTTCACATTTATAATATTAGTAGGATTAAGTTTATTTAGTTCATAAAAAAATCAAAAGGACTATTCTTTCCAATAGTTATTATAATAACAAGACAAGTTATAATAACACTGCCGATTCTATTATCAGGTCAAACGGGAGGTCTCGTTAGTAGATTTATTATTCGTAGCAAATCAATTATTTCCATATTACTTAGTAGTAAAATACATCTGATGATCAAGTAGAACTTTATCAATAGGGACATTAAACAAAAAAAATATATTATCACACCACAACCTACATGGTGCTATCATCTCTATAGAGTTCTGTTATAAAATAACATTACGCATATGTTGTAAGAGAGTATTACGTGGCACAATAGACGGTGGCCCATGAAATTGGCGCACCTGCCGACCACCGCACGGCTATTGTCCACGCTCCGACGTCATATGATGAATAGTCGCTAGCAATTGCTCAATCTATCAATTTAGACCAATCATTATCCGCC
>LGAG01000159.1:857003-868735 GCA_001278395.1 Lerema accius
CTAATTTTTGATTTGCCCTAAAAATTTTATATAAAGAAAATTCTGAATTATTATTTACTATTAATAAATATACATTCAGTAAATAGTTTAGCTAAGATTAATGGTATTACCCACATTTATTGAATGTACCCAACAAATATACAAATCAGTCCTTCAAATCTTTCTCGACACGGACTAAGTATAAATCTTAGTTCCTTTGTATACGAGCTAGAAACAAAATTATTATTGTAAAGACTTAAAGTTGCATTTGATGAAGCGTATCGGTTATCTACTACGCACATAAGACAACATCCTTTATACTGTAAAATGAAATTGGCTACACATAATTAAATTTAAAAACGAATATTTTTAATAATAATCTTAGAATAATTAAAGTAATGTAATATTATAGATACGCTGACAAAACGAGTATACGCTTTTTACGTTAAAGGTAAGTATTTGGAGTTCGAAAGTTGTATGCGCCGGTTTATGAAAGGATTTAATGTGCATAATGTGCATAAAGTGCATAAGTGTATCTTTGATACCTATATGAATAAATGATTTTGAATTTGAAAAGGACTCACCGTTGTTTCTTCAAAGTACTATGTCGACCAGCCGTGATGGATTTTGGTTGATTGTAGTTCCGAATTAAAGTTTTTGAGTGCCCACTCTAACACAATCGATAATGTGCACAAAGTGTTATCACTTCCACTACTTTTTAACACATTTACTTAGTTTAAACTTAGTTTATAACAATTTTTTCTTCGGAGCGTGCGCGCCTTCGCGGTCATCGGAAGTTCACACGAAAAAACATGGCGGCGCCACTTGCGCGCGGCGCGGGGTGTGAGGGGAAAGGAAGCGGAAGGAGGCGCAGGTTCGGAAACGTTATTCTTTTAGTTTACCTCGTTTTTTTCGTCGTGATATAAAAGGTAAGCAATTTTAGTGTCTTTTTTTGTAATATTCGATTTAAAAATAAGACAGACACAAATCAAAAGAAATTAAAGAATAAACAATAATTTAATGTTAAAATAAATTTTGTGTATACTTCTAAATATTTTTTAAATTAATGAAATGAATAAAAGTAGTGCCAACATTGTTTACCTTTTAAATCACGACGAAAAAAACGTGGTATAGTTATTAATAAGTATTTAATTTAATTGTTGTTTCATTGTTTTCTAACGTAGAGTGTTGATAGATTATATTAATAATATTTGGCCTCAACAAAAGTTAAAAATGAGGGAGTTAAGTTAGTAACTAGTACTGTAAACGATTTATGCGAGCTTCAATTCGAAAGCCCCAAAAACATTTCAGCCGCTGGTCCGTGCTCCGCAATTTGCCTAATTAACGAGCGCTAAACTCGCTCCAATTGTACGTTTAGTGATGTAAGTCGATTTGCGTTTTACATTTTTTTAACTTTCCCCCCAAAATGTGTCCGTAATTTTTGGTAGAACATTCTGGATGCTAATGATAATGGACTTGGAAAGTTAATTAAAGATCCTATTTTACGACGTCCTTGTAAATTTATTTGGTTATCATGATTTTTATGGCCGAAATCTGAGAAAGCCTGAAGCTTATTACTCCTTGCTACTACTGTAGGAATTAAGATATTAGTTAGGTCTATTGATAAGTCAATAACTTCAAAAAACAGGACAGATTTCTTTAAGTTTTGTAACTTTCCTAACTTGCAATTGAACTTAACATTGCTAGACTCATTAATAAGTTATGACCATTATGTAAGTAAAGATCATAAAAAATTTTCAAAGAAACAAAAAACTTTTTCTATACCGTATTCCACAATACTGTACCTACTTATAAAGTTTTTTCACTAAGAAAATTAAAATCAAAATACTTAAGTATACTTATTGGAAAGTTTTAAAAGTCATTTGGACCGCCATCGCCACTAGCAATAACAGAATGCAGTAGGACTAAGATGTTGAAAGCAAAGCCATGTCACAGAAAACAATTGGAGAAAACGCAATTAAGACGACAAGTGTCGACCACTTAGCCACAGTACACAGTGGAGAGACTGGACACATTACTGAACGGTTATCAGGGTTTTGTTATTTCAGGGATTTGATGAGCTTCATAGTTAGAATAATCAAATCTTTTTACTCTTGCCATAGATAAGCTTCTTCAGGCAGTCGCTGATAGCAGCTTCAAGCATTCAGCGTGAGTGACTGTATGAGCCGATAGAAATTATGAGAATGTTTTTTAATGAATGGATGGGTAGATAACATCACAATGGCAGTCGACCGTAAGTATTCTCTGATCAGGTTTTTGGTTAAGTATTGTTGTTGTCGTAAAGTCACATCTCTAGGCTATTATCAAATCAAAACACAACTGCCAATAAAAACTTACCACAATTTTTCGGCCCAGCTGGGCAGTCGGCACGTAAATTAGCATTTTTTCTATTTCTGTTGTTCGGTCCACATTATTGGATTGGAATTCCATAACTTTGCCCAATTCTGCCTTTCTGTTTTGTGTTCTTTTATTACTTTATCGATTTACCAACATTGATTGCAAAAACTAGGTAGTTGAATCATTTTAGTTCTCTTAAGTTTTTGAAATACTATTAATGTTTGATTTTCCACTTGTTTAATTTTAGACGTTTGTAACTAAATGGAATATTGGTTAGCCTCAATAAAGTAAAACAATCACTAAATGTTGGACATTTACCCACCAATCTAAGCAACGCTTTACTCTTACTAATGTTTTATGTTTCGCAATACCAACGTCGTCACTACGTCCAGTAGTTTTGAACTAGCTGCTTAGTGGGACGCACAACCCAAGGAGATTTGTTAGTTAATACAAGTATGTTTAGTATCGTCGGATTGGTTATTGTAAGTATTTTTTTTAATGCTGCACTACTTTTTGCTTTAGACTAGGCGCTCACTAGGCAACCAGGCTACGGCAGCTAGGTTGCGACTGCCAAACTAACATTATGAAGTTGTATGGGAGCCCGCGCATATAGGCAGCCACGAATTCCTCAAATATTGCGGCTAGTGCGCGCCTAGTCTAACGAATTTATTTAGGCAACTCCTAACGATGTTTGAAATGTTGAATTTAATTTTATTAACTTAGCTGTCCATTTAAGTACTGAAAATTTATGTGTGATCGACTGAAAACAATGTGGCTAACAAATAGTTAACAGTCGTGGCAACCAGGCGTCAAACCAGGCGTCATAAATGAAATTTATTGTTATTACTCGTATGTATGGTTATTTATAAGATTAATAAAATAATACAAAATTCTCTCATTATTTTAGGTGCTTATATCTAAGTCTTATGCAGAAGAAGATTTAGATTACAATAATGGTTGGAGACCTCTGTCAAGTGAACAAATTCTGAACCTGCACAAAAATGTTGTTATACCAACAAAAATTGTCACCCCTAAACTGCACTGGAATCCTATTTTACTTGCTGAAGAAAACGTTCTACGAACCAAAAACCTAAGACCTCATGATATTAATAGAGATTTGATGAGCAGTATTGATAAGATTGGAATTGATGATACACAAAACCATTTAAACGACACAGGTGAGATTAAATAAGACTTTTTATTTTACTAAATTAAAAACTATAACTTTCACTTTCTTGTTCAATATCGTTTCTTACAATTTCAGGCAAGAAGCATCATTATAACTCAGAATATTTATCGTCCGTCCAAACGAAAACCCTGCAAAAATCTCTAGATGATTATCGAAGACAGGCAAAGACAATAACAGAAGATCACGGAAATTCTAATATAAATAGTCTTTACAGACATGAACATAACAGTGATATCGCTGAATCTGATTTGCCTAAAGAAGAAAAAATAAAAGAAAATAATATTGCAGATGATACGTCTAACATCTACGAGGTAACTGAAGTTTCCGAAGCATCTGAAATAGACGATTTATTAGACATAGACCAAAGTAGAATAAATACAAATAAACCGTATTTAGAACCTGATGCAAAAACAACAACAGAAAAGAATTTATCGAATATTCTACTAAATATTCTTGGTAACTATAAAATAAGAGTCAATGATAATTTGACGAATTATGCCATATCGAGAAATAAACATAATGCAAACACTCATAAACAAAAGTATGGATACTGGAGACCAATCAGAATACAATCTTTGCCATACAGTGAAAACTATTTGCCGCTGGATCGATTATTTGCTGTTTTTCTTTCAAATTATGGATTCTATTTACCCGGTTATTATGGGTTTCCTGCAAACTATAACAACATCTACGGGTACTTGGCCACAAATAATATACACAACAATAAACCTTTTGGAGCTTATAAAATATATTCTGACACTGATTCTTATCTGTAATAAGTACAAGCGTTGGCGATACAAGTGGGCTGTAATTATTTTAATTATCTTTTCCCATGACATTTAGCGTCATCTTGTGGGCACTCAGATTTATAAAAAAACAGTCTACATTGTCTATGAATTTGGAATTAACACAATAATGCCTTGGAAGAATATTTTTGTAATACAAAAAATACGATAAGTGCTCAATTTTCTATATTCACGTCATATTAAATTTTTACTACATTACATACTGACTTAATGATGACTATAATAACTATTAATAAAGAAACAGCTCTATCCCAGTAAAAGAGTTAACTACTGTGAAATTGGACTTTAAATACGTTTTACTAAGCGAGCTAAGCTGATTAGGAGCGAGCTTTTAGAGCTAACTCGGTATCTTGATCGTAAGTGTTACAATGGATTTCCTCGGGGGCAATTTAGTCCAAGTTACGACATATGAGCTGGCTAATCCGGAACACCAACGGGATTCAAGCAATATCCTTTATCGTGTTAGTTTTCTTCAAAGCATGTAAAGATTATTAGCGTAGGTTTAAGTAATAAGTCTTAAGTCTAAGTAATTCTTAAATTAATTTATTGAAAATGCTGTTCGTGAGCTAAAAATGTTTCATTGTAAATTGTGTTCATCCTAAAACAAAGTCAATAAAAGATTGGATTTTTCTTCGATGAAGGAGTGACAAACATTTTATGGCACCCATAACCTTCAAAGAAATACAGTGCAGTTTTTTTTACTTTAAAAGTAAATATCAACAAATTACAACTTACTGTACTGTATCCGCAAATTATAGCAAAAAACATTTCTAACATCTAACTAAATCCGCCTTGTATTTGCAAAGTATGCGGTCCGCATTTACGTCAGATTTAGCAAAACACGAGACCTATCTAATATTTATTAAGAAGCTCATACATATTTTGTTGTTATAAATATTCAGAGGGCTTACTGTAAGTCAGAATTCGTATTTTTCCTGTCATTAGCCGACTTTATTATTTAGAGCCGGATGTTTGGGAGCTCTGTGGACTTGGCGGCGGATGAATTCTCTCGTGAAATTCAAATTCAACTCGCACTAATTCCTCCTTATTTTATTTCGCATTATTCCAAACCACATTTTTTATATCGCCATACGTTTAGAAAAAAGTAATGTTGTTAATGCTACCAGAATTTGTATCGTTCAAACTAATATCATGTAGGTGTTACTGAAATTACTTCAGAAATCTAAAAGGCAATTTATATGTGAGTAGCATAGCATAGCTACCAACTTGACGATCGACAGTCCCAGCAGCGGGTTTTTACAAAATGGCAACTAAAATCATAATAAAATTTAAGCAACATTATTACAGGCCGTGTGGAAGCGAATGTATAATTGGATGAGGAGATAATGTAATCCCAGCACTCAGGTAAATTGATGCTTCGGGAGTATCGACAGCTAGTGCTCAGCTAATTTCCGTCGCCCGACCAATTAGCCGGTAATTACCCGATCGGCTGTGATAAAAGCGTCATGCTTCACACCATTATCTTAGTTCACTCCGGCTCGGGAGCGACGCTCCGCAGTCTTCGACGTCCTTTAATTGCCTCTTGCTACCAATTATCCGACAAATTACCACCTTTTACAATAGTAAGTAACGTAATAATATTATCTTAGCGCATTAAAATTATGCGGTAAGTACTCAAGTTGGTATTGTCACCAAATTATTGTTAACAAAAGTGCTGTTGGGATTAATTTTCATACATCATCATCTATATAGGTACAAACTTCAAGTAGGTATAAATATAATGGTGGCGTAAACCGCGTAAAATGTAAAAGAGGATATAATTTCTAAATAGGTACCTACCTACCTGTGTACAGAGAACGTATGTACGCAAAGGTAATTATAATATACCTAATTGCTAAAGCAATAAATTACAATTGTACTAGATTAACAATAGGCGTCTGATTTCACGCGCCATTAGCGGCAGTAAATTGATATTAAATGTTATTTTGTTCGCGAGCTGCTGATTTGTTAGTGTTCGCGGATTGTAATTGGCTATTGTATGACTACTGAGTGGCTTTTAAATGGGCTAAAGGATTACCGCATTTATTTGGTACTGTTCTCATACCGAACTTGCAAAGCTCTGCGGTGTGTAGGGTTTGGTGTGCTTTTATTTAATTAGGTAGGTACACGTTATTTAATTACGCGCGGAATAATCTTAGAATATGATGAGATTTGATGAACCGACTGGGGTTCCTGACCTGGGGGTAATTACCCCAGCAGAGGTAAAACAGCTGTTTTACAGGGGTAAGCCTAAGTATTAGGATCGTTAAGTACGAAAAATGTAGAAAATATAGGTACTTGTATTTTTTCTTCTGATAACATTTTAAAAATGTGGTAAAATCAGTTTTCCTCATAGAACACAGGGGTAACGATATTGAAAAGGTTAGAAAACTGATCTACCTAATAAAACTAGGGGACCTGGTTGAATTGGGGGATATGGTTGGAATTTACCATGAATTTATCTGAATTAGGGTCGACATGATTAATATTAAGGAATACCTTAAAACGTCCTCTATTTTGATAAAAGGAACTTATTCAAGAGGTCATTAAAGAAAAACATATTACTGTTTGATATAAAGTAGTTACAGTTACATTTTCCAAATTCAAAATACTGCCATGTTTATAGTACCTCGTATTTTTCATCGTGATTTAAAAAGTAAACAATCTTGGCACTACTTTTATTTAAGTATTTCATTAAATAAAAAAAATATTTAAATTTTGTTTATTCTTTAATATTTTTTAATTTGTGTCTGTCTTATTTTTAAATCCATAATTACAATAAAAAGACACTGAAAAGATACTGTCCTTGTAAATAGGTTTCCTATACCCATCTCCTTCCCACAAGCGCACATCATATACCGCGAGATATTGCTGTCTCGCTCCCGACGCGAGAACACGTTAGTTAGTTTAATTTCGACCGCCGCACGCTCATTTGTTGCTCCGCCCAATTTTCAAGTTTTTAAGTGTGTAAAAGTGTGTAAAAGTGTGTGTGTGTTAAAGAACCTTCCTCCGACGTGATCTGGTGTAGTGTTAGTGCCTTCTGTGTACGAGACAATAGTTTCGAAGCAGAAATCTGGAATAAACAGCAAGAAAAATCGAAGGACGCCAAGTAAGTGCGCTTGATTATTCCATATCTTACAGTCGTTTTACTCGCCATTTTCTAGGAGATTCCATAACGACTGTAACTTCCTTGATTCTCCACTTATTTGTAAGGCAGTGGTACATGTTAGATCAAAATGTGGTGGTAGTGGATGAACCAGCCACGAAAGATTCGCCGCCATATTTGTTGTTCACTTCGAGCCGTATTACGTATCATATTTTCATTTAAATTACCTCAATATCGCATAATAACATACGTACCTAACTATTTTCATTATATACCGCATTATCATACTTATTATATACTTACGATCTATTTAACACAGATCTGATCCTTCAAATTACTATATTTTATTGTTACACCGCAAATACCTAGGTATTATAATACGTTTATGTCGAGTTACGAAATAGTTATCAAATTGTAGGTAGATATTTATTTCGCATTGATGTCTATTTCCTTCCCTTAAAACCGCATAACTGGTAACTGGTATACGTAAATATAACCTTCCGCTAAGACATTACAAGCAAATACCTACTGTAGCTGTAGGGTTGGTGCTGTCGCATACCGCTTACAATACGACACGCTTACAGTGCGTCCTTGGTTAAGAAATAGTCGTTTTGTTATTTTCGTTATATTTCAGCACCCGCATTATTAACAACTAGGTATTTCATTTATTTTTCCACATAACCAGTAGGTACTTAGCGTATGTATTTTATTATTGTCTCACTTATATAATTTTCCATGATGGCTACTCTATTACTAGTAAGAAAGCTGTGAGTAACAGCCCAGAAAATTTACGTTTAATAGAAGGTAAACGCGACGCATTCTTTTCACGTTTACAAACTATTTATGATTTATCGCTAAAAACATTCACGGACGAAACACAAATTGATATTTTTTTGAGTAACGCCACTAATTTAGATAATTTACGTAGTAAATTTGAAAAGACTTTAGACGAATATAATAGACAAAACATTATGAACGATCCTGATAAACGTACTTAACGAACGATAACGTACTTAATTAATTACCAGGCTTGGATTTCATTTGAGGAAATGTTTTGCCATGTTAAACGTGTTCACGAACAATGCGTTGCTACCACTCAATCTACTTGTAGCAATAATAATGAGTCAAACCGCATATTCTTTCGATGGGGATATTCGAAACTGACCATTATTGTGTCAGCAGTTTAAGAGTGTCGTCCACGATAATCCTACTTTAACGGATGGTGAGAGGATTATTTATCTTGTAGGCAAACTAACTGATATACCTAAAGCAAAATGCATCTGTTCCGGGGTGCCAATCACCGCTGAGAATCCTACTATCCTACTTCCTACTAATATTATAAATGTGAAAGTTTGTAAAGATGTTTGGATGTTTGGATATTTGGATGTTTGTCCCTCCTTCACGCTTTAACCGTTAAACGGATTAAGCTGAAACTTGGCACACAGATAGTTTGCATCCAGGAATAGGACATAGGATGGGTTGTGTCCCGATTATATTGTTTATCGACTTTTCCGCGGGCGGAGCCGCGGGCATCGTCTAGTTATTCTATAATTTGGTCAGATTTAATCCGTAGGTATTCTAGGTATGACGACCCTCGCGCACTCGCTTCCACATAGGTACCTTATCTAGTTGTTGGAGTTCAAACCGCTAAATAATAACACAGCAGTTTGTTTTGATAATTTCATTAACATTTTCATCGCATCCGTCTAAGCACTCAAACAATTAAAGTTAAGTGATTTAGCGGATTTTATTTTCTTTCATATCGCACAACAAAAGTTAGACTCGGAAACAGTTAAATTATTTGAAATTACGCATCGCGAAAATAAAATTCCTTCCTTTAAAACGAATTGATTTTGTCCTAGAACAAAATAAAGTTCAATTGCATTCGAAACAGACAAATCGCTACTAATAGTTATTCTATTTTAAACAAACCGCGAAATAAAGTATTCCCGCTCTAAAAATGACAAAATCTTTTATAGAGATGGTCCTGCTTTTAATAATTGTAGTACATTTCTTTATTTATTATTAGTATTATTATTTATTTAAATGTTTACATTTTGTTAATAAAATGTCACATCGTTCCCGTGCTTGAGCCGCAGGCCGAGCCCGCGACGTAACAGTATAATTATGAACCCTATGTCGCGTACTAATAAGGTTAACTCTCCCTCGCAAAATAATGCAATGGACAACACCACGTCCGCGTCTGTAATGTTTGTAATGCTTCTCGTGATCATGAAGACCGCACCGCATTCACTACTTTATTAGGTACCTACCGCAAAAATTATAATTTTGGTTTCTTTTAATCGTCTGTATTAATATAACAAGATTTCGATTGATAATATTAACCCATTTTTTGGGCTTTTCCTGATATGTCTGAAACTAGGTTTGTCGCTTACTTTGTCTACAAAAATTTTATGAATTTCCGTACTATATTGTTCTTAGCCAAATAATTTTAAATTGACCAAATCATTTACAAAGTTATTCTACAGTAACAAATTTACGCATAGTAGTGGTAAAACAAATGTGCAATATAAGGAAATAAAACAGCTGAAATAAAAAATGGAAGAATAATAATCCTACTAATATTATAAATGTGAAAGTTTGTAAAGATGTTTGGATATTTGGATATTTGGATGTTTGGATGTTTGTCCCTCCTTCACGGTCTAACCGTTGAACGGATTAAGCTGAAACTTGGTACACAGATAGGTTGCATCCAGGAATAGGACATAGGATACATTTTATCCCGATTATAGGTTCCCTTGGGACGAAATCGATATTTTGTTTATCGACTTTTCCGCGGGCGGAGCCGCGGGCAACGTCTAGTATTTAATAAAGGACTTGAATAAAACAAAAACAAACAACTTCTTGGATAAATTATACCTACGTTAGTTTAAGAAGTTATCCGTGAAGTATCTCAGTAGACAATGACTTCATCAAATTAAACTTAAACGAGTAATTTGAATGTTAATATATTTCAACAAAACATAATTAAACTCTAACAAGTTGACCGTAATAAAAAGGGTGCCCCGTGACGTTCGATAGGATACCAGTACGCAAAAACCTGGTACAAACGCAGACGCGACACGACGGGTCCACCAGACCGGGTAATACCGATTAAGCCGGATTCTCGTTTTTTTACCGGATTACCCGGTGAGCTCTGCTCCTACGTATTTGTTACTCACCTACAGTGTCCTGATTGAATTTGGATTTTTTAATGGCTTTCCGCTTAACACACGGATTTGGAATCAGAATACAGAATAATCTGCTGTCGTTGGACTACAATGGTTTAGGTTTTTGTGTTTGAATCAAACAAAAAGAATAACTCTATCTAGTAAATAAAATCCCGACACATGATATTGTACAAAAAACTGGCCACTTAATAATTTTCTTTATTAGTTTATTTTGTGGCAACGGGAAAACAAAATTTGTGAAAAATTCATCTTTGTAGCTATCACGGGTCATGAGATACACCCTGCTGACAGACAAACAGATAGACAGCGGAGCCTTAGTAATAGGGTTCCGTTTTTACCTTTTAAGTCAAAACTTTAGCTTACCTTATTTTACCTTACAAAGAAAGGTATGAAACACTAGTGTGCATTGCGCCTACCAATATTTCTTTTTCATGGCAGGTGTTTTACAGTTGCCTTCCAAATCCGGCGCGTGCCAAACGCACCACGAGAGGTTATACAACCATGTAATGTCCTTTCAGTATGCCACAGTCTAATAATACAGCACAGACCAAAAAATATACATGTACAATGTATACATATAATATTATGTAAACACGCATTCTTCGCAACAAAAAACCGTGGTAGGGAAAAACATAATGTTACTAACAAATGATAACGTTTCCCGATACATTGCTCGGCAGACCGTGCTCGATTCCGATTAAAAAAAAGAAAAAAATATCTCACTTTATTGTTCGGAACACTGAGTCTATTATATTTTTTGGTCTGAGTAATACTGCGATATAATCTTTTATTCCTTCCTCTCTCTTGAACACTAACAAAATTCGCATTTGAAGGGACATAATTTAATTGAAACTATAACCTCAATCTTAACGTGATTGATTTTAACACAATGTGTGTTATAATAATTCTAATAAAAATATTGTTACAAATTCTAACAGAAACAAATTGTTAAGCAATAATTCTTACTAGTATTAATCGATTGCAATGATGTATGTATACGTTGATAACAAATACCATAATGAAGCCACATCGTTACTAATCGCAATAGATCTACATACTTTACATAAAGCTTTTTATCTTTTTTCAAGTAATCCTACTTTATT